>VKOC01023256.1:0-52796 GCA_009364415.1 Spea multiplicata
AAACAGGGCTTTCTTTAGATACCATTAATTTTATCATATCATCTCATTTACTATAAAAAAAAATAATAAAATATGGGTATTTTTTGTTAAAAAATTACTTTTTCTAACTTTTTAAGCAAAAAACGTTTACCCATCTGCAAAAACTAATGAAAAAAGCTGCTAAAAAGATTCTACTATTTGTCCTGAGTTTAGAAATACCCAATGTTTTATGTTTTTTTGCTTTTTTCTGCACGTTATGGGGCAATAAGTACTGGTAGCGTTTGCTATTTCCAAACCATTTTTTCAAAATCTGGTAATTCTTCCCCCCATATGCCATTTCGGGTATCTTTGAAGCCGGCCAATGCAATTTACCCCCTCCTGCAGGAGGAGCTCGAGAGTTCTCAACAGGGTCTGGATAGACCCTCTGTGAACTCATTTTCTATTGTTAATGCCATCCTGTGAATGACGGCAACGTAATTTACATGATGGCACTTGTGGTTGCTATTCGGAACAATCACAAGGCTATTGGGGGAGGGGTAGTGTTACTATCGAGGCATGTCACCAACACAGTTTATGCTTAGGAAGCGATTCCGATCGCTTCCTAAGCTGTTTTTGCCCGCTGCCGCTGTGATGTTTGGTGTGGCGGCGGCCATTTTTCTTCTGGGGAGGGCTTTCCTGCCCGGATCCACGGTTAGCCTCACTTGGCGAAAATGCCGTGGTAAAATTAGTACAAGAAAATAGTTAAAATACCAGCATTTGAAATACTCTGGTGTATCTAGTTTTCAAAAATATATGGTTTGATGGGGTGAATTCAATTATGCCTTCTTTTGGATCAACTTTAGAAGTGGGTATGTGTAAAAGGTTGAACTTGATGGACTGAAGTCTTTTTTCAGCCTACTATACTATACAAAAGTCCAACTGGCATTGCCCAATTCTGATGATGTTGACGACTATCACAAAGATGCAGCATAAGAAAGCTTTGTGCATATAAACTGTCATGAGCTGATCTCTCTGCAGCGAATGTACGGATGGACAACCATGAATAATGAAATCTATGAGTGAATCACTGCACGGATTTCATAGACGTTAAACTAGGCCCTGGTGTCAAGAGTTAATGAGCTCAAACAATTTACACCCACAAACCTATTAACAAAACTACCGGTTTTAGTGAGATAAATTTCCTATTAAAAAAACTATGCTATACTATACTTCCTTGCCTTCATGAGGAATTTCTAGATTTATTCATTTCACCAGGCATTAAATTTTCCATGGATATCGAACACATTTTTGTGTATAGTCATTTTTTCTAAATTACTGCACAATAGATCCAAACAAATACAAATTTGGTTTATAATACAGCTGTTGAATATGTTACTTCCTAACAAAAGATTAATGAATACATTATTATTATTTTAGCCATAGATGTCCCTTCCCAAATCTTTACAAATTATATCAAAGTAAAGTACCCACCTATGGCTTATTGCAATACAGTGCATTTATATATAACATACTCTTAATATGCATATTTAAGTTATTATAAGAAGTGTTACTCAGTAATCATAATGGATTACACATTATCACAAAATGTAGTTTTGTGAATGTCCTATTGTGAATTTTAATCTTATGCTTGAATATGAAAGTGAGACAATCATTTTAATGGTCCCCAATTATGGTCAAGCAAATGAATCATTCAAGAAGAATCAATATAGCCAGACATCTCTGAACAATTAGCAGCTGCTTCTTCCTAGCTGTATAAATGTAATTTTAATGCATTTGTTTACAGAATATCAACAAATATTTTAGAAAGGAGGATTTTTGAGAACTCATTAACTCTTTACTCTTAGGCTCTTTATACGATGTATTTTAATACTTTTATTATTAATTAGAGAAAGAATGTTATAAAATGAATATTAGACTTTTGGAAGGTGAGCAAAATCTCCTGGGGCAGCCACTGTTGTAGGAAATTTCCATTTACAAATCCTTTGCTTATCATGTCCCTTTTGTCCTGCATCTCATGCACTCTATGGACAAGCATGTCTCTAAACCTTTACAATTATTTTTAAGGGCCAACTTGCTCTTAACCCTTGGGTCATAGAGGGTGGCTGGCATGTATTATGTGGTGTCCCTGTTGGCTTGCATGCAGCCTTTCAGCTCTATCAGCTTTGCAACCTCCACTTGTAATCTTGCGCCTGGAAATGCCTTATTTTGTTCCAACAAGACATGCATGTGCTATTCAAGGTAGATAAGTAACAGGATGACCTAGCCCTAAGTGACACCGCTTTGGCTCAAGTCCTTGGTCACATCCCTAAATGGCTTCTAAACCACCACCTGCCCCATTAATGGCCATTCCCCTCTGCTCAATCGGCTGGACACTCCAATTCCCTGCTCAGAGGACATGGAGTGAAGACTCCACTGCTGCTCTAGGATCCGCTCCATCATGTCCAGGGTAGAGTTCCAGCAGGGTACGACATCCTGATTTCGACGGTGGTGGATCTTCTTGTGCCCCCCCCCCCCGCTTGCTTGCATTCATGATAGTGCCCTGCAATCTTACGGCACCTTTCAATCAGTTTAGAATTCACTGTCTTCACTGTCCATCAGTTGGAATAGCTGCCCTAACCACCAGGTGTAGTATATGTGCCGTACAACACAAACCCACAAAGTTCCCATCTCTAACTGCTTTCACCAAGTGTGCTTGCCTGCCTGCGTTCCAATCCTGAGTTGCCAAAATGTGAGTTGATGTGTGCTGCTCATCCATAACCTCATCATGGAGTAGGAAGGCCCTATGACCTTGCTGCCATTCTGCTCCAGTTCTGCCCCTGCTTTCACCCCTTATCACTCTGCCTACATGGCTATAGTGGTCCTATCATTGCTAGCTGTGTGCTGTCAGTGAAGGAAAGGCATGCTGTGCACTAGTTGTGCTCCATATGCTGGAGGTGAAGTGGATGGTTTGTCCAGCTGCCTTGGACAGCTCTGCCTTCAACAATGACACACAGGAGTGGTAATTGCAGGGCACTACAGTCCTGCTGAAGGTGGTAGTGGGGAGCAAAAGCCTATAGCAGTTGCCTGAAGAGCTCGCTTCTCAATCATGCAGAAGTAGACACAGCAATAAGCTGACCAAGCAGTTGTGTCATCTTATTCGAATGCTCCTTTGACATTCCCCTTGAATGGAAAACCCCAAAGTTTTCTAGTTTAGGCTGGTGCAGTGGATGTCTGTGCCCTACCTGTCTCTGGGAATGAGTCGTACTCCTTAAGAAGGCAGAGGCCTCACCACATCCTCTGACTGATGCTGCTGCTGGTGGCGGCTGTTGTGGGTTTGCTGTTGTGACCAACCCCTCCAGTTTCCCCCTGAAGCAAAGCAGCACTATGGTGTGTACATAGGTGTTGATTCATCCTAGAACTGGTGAAATGTCTTTTTACCTCACCCCTGCAATTTGCACTGCACCCATCTCCCATAGTCTCAAAATACTCCCGCATTTTACTTTGACATTGACAAGGTAGCAATGGTATTAGTGTGTTTTGTTTTTTCTTCCATAATTGTATTAGTGATGGTTGTGATGGTGGTGATAGTGCTACCAAAACATGACAAAGGTATGCTGCTGCTTCTGCACAGTGGAAGAAAGAACACATTCAACAGAGAAACTGTTAGATGTGACACTTGACTCATAACCTAAATCAAGGTCATTTTCATTATCAACATCATCAGCAAAGATGCCCATTTCCTTTTCTACCTTGTCAGAATGGGCAACTATCTTAAACCCGGGAACAGGTTTGAAATTTTAAACAACAAGCCCAGTAGAGTGGTTAGTTTTGTTAGCAAAATGTATTTATCAATGAAGAATAATAGATGATATGATTGGCCAGAGTGTAAAACTTCCACAGGTTGTTGGTCCCATCAAGCCATAACCATGCCATTATTTTGTCTGCCTTTACCTATCAGTCATTGATATGTACCCTCCTAGACATAGTCCCTCCCACTGTAATGGTGCTAAAACCCCCTGTAGTGGCGGCTACTTCCAGCACTTTTGCCGTTTTTTTCTCAGTTTCGTCAGAGATGGCCCTTGTTGTTGATTTTCTATGAACGCACGAAACAGAGTAATCTAAGTGTAAATCTAAAGCAAATATGTAAATGAACATGGTTTTCAGTTATATACATATATATATATATATATATATATATATATATTCTCAAGTATGATTCCTTGTAATTACAAGAAATTAATAAGTATCATTTTGTTATCATACAAACAGATTATTGCCACTTATTGGAAAACAGATAGGTATCCTTCAATGCTTAGGATTGTTACAAAAATACAGGAAATAATGTAAAACGAATTAGTATTCTACCAAGCTAATAATTCTATCATAGCATTCGAAAAAGTGTGGATGAACTTCTTTGGGAAAAAAGAAACGATTGACAATGTCAATATTAAGAATGCACTGTATTTATCTTTTTATTAAATAAATTGTCAATAGCCGTTTTATTTAGGTCTGTATTTATGCCAATGTCTTATAATGGCTCTTTGTCTACTTCAAAATGGTTTGAATATTTAAATATTTATTTGATGTTAGTAATACCAGTTAACGTACATGTTAAAATACTGTTATGTGTATTGGATTCTTATGGAATTTATTATTAACCCCTTAAGGACCGGGCTCATTTTTCGTTTTTTACCCTGTGGGACCGAGGCTGTTTTGACAAGATGGGCTTTCTTCAGATACCATTATTTTGATCGTATCATCTTATTTACTATAAAAAATAAAAAAAACATGGTGAAAAATTGAAAAAAAAACACGTTTTATGACTTTTATTTGAAAAATCTTTTACTCACCTAAAAAAGCAAGTAAAAAAACTAGCTAAATAGATTCTACTACTTGTCCTGAGTTTAGAAATACCCAATGTTTTTATGTTTTTTTGCTGTTTTTTGTAAGTTATAGGGCAATAAGTACAAGCAGCGTTTTATGATTTCCAAATCTTTTTTAACAAATCTGGTCAGTCTGCCTCCATCTCCTCTTTGGAACATCTTTGAAGCCGGTTAACTCAATTTAACCCATTCAAACCATATAGTTTTGAAAACTAGACACCCCAAGGTATTCCAAATGCTGTTATTTTAACCCTTTCCATGCACCACTTATACAACTATACTTTGTCAAACTTTGTAATAGTAATTTTTTTTATTTTTTTTCCCACACAAATTGTACTTTAGTTATAGATATACAGGTTCTGGTATATGTCACTATCAAACAACACCCCAATATGTGTTCAGGATCATCTCCTGAGTACAGCGATACCCCACATGCATGGGTTTGTCAGATTGTTTGGCTGGTAAAAGGCTACTTTTGGGGCATGCGTAATTCAAGTTTTCAACACAGACTTTTAGCATCTGGTCATTCTGCCTCCATCTCCTCTTTGGAATATCTTTGAAGCTGGTTAACTCAATTTAACCCCGTCAAACCATATATTTTTAAAAACTAGACACCCCAGGGTATTCCAAATGCTGTTATTTTAACCATTTCCATGCACCAATTATACAACCACACTTTGGCAAACTTTGTAATAGTAATTTTTTTTTATTTTTTTCACACAAATTGTACTTTAGTTATAAATATACAGGTTCTGGTATATGTCACTGGCAAACAACACCCCAATGTGTGTTCAGCAACATCTCCTGAGTACAGCGATACCCCACATGCATGGGTTTGGCAGGTTGTGTGGGGGCCAAACTGTAACATTTGAGACATGCGTAATTCACTGTTTACAACATCCGGTCAAAACTTGGTTTGTACCCAACTTTCAGATGGGGCAGAAGAAAGCCTGGCCTTTCTCCAAGAAAAAAATACAAATGTAGAGCAGGAAAAAAAAAAAAAAATGGGCAGCCGTGTGGTACACCTTGAAGCGGTTACCAAGGCAGAGTGCAGGTTCTCCAGGGCAATCTGGACAGTAGAATGGGGTGTCCTTTCTTTGCCCCCTGCTGTAGCATACCCTGCATCTCTTTTGGGGATTCTGCTTCTTCTCTGTAGGAGGAATTTTAAAAATAAAATGGGTAGCCCCAATTCTGCTAGACTCCATCACCCCCGGGGACCAGGTGCATCTTGGTACAAGATATCCGAAATTACTCGAAGCTGAAATTGCAAAAAAGTCATTCCGGGATTTGCTTTTTCATGCAACAAAAAAGCATTGTAGGTTGCAATTTGCATTAGATAAATTGCAACCTTCTTGTACCAGGCCTTTGTCTTCCTCAAAATGAGGTAGGGCTGTAGGAGTTGATCTGACAGATCAACTTCACCCATGTGCTTGTTATAGGCCCTGATGCACACTGGCCTTTTAGTGACCCCAGCTCTGCCACGGACAGAAACCTCCACAGTTCTCTCATCGTGGATGGTGCTCAGCATGCACACCTCTTTTCTGTCCCTGAACTTCAATGCCAAAAGCTCCTCTTGGCGTAGAGCTGAGGTCTCCCCCTTTCCTAGCCGGGTGCGTGCCAGGTGTTGTGGGAAACCCACGCGGTTCTTTCTAATAGTACCACAAGCTACTGTATCGAAACAATACAGCAACTTGAACAAAGGGACGCTTGTATAAAAGTTGTCAACATACAAGTGGTAGCCTTTGTTCATAAGTGGGAATATTAGGTCCCACACAATCTTGGCACTGGTGCCTAGATGTTCTGGGCAACCTGGAGGGTCAAGGTGGCTATCCCTACCCTCGTATACCCAGTCCCGCTCTCGCAGAGCTTATACAATTTTATGCCATACCTGGAGCGCTTGGAAGGAATATACTGCTTGAATCCCAACCTTCCTTTATACTTCATCAGGGATTCATCCACGCAGATATCCCTTCCAGGTGTATAAGCCTATGCAAACTTGGCAGCGAGATGGGTAATCAGGGGCGGATTTTATAGAGCCTATCAAACTGGGGGTCCTCCTTAGGGGGCACAGGCTGTTGTCGCTAAAATGCATGAAATGAAGAATCATTTCATACCTTCTCCTACCCATGGACTGGGTGTAAATTGGGGTACTAAAGATGGGGCTAGTGCTCCAGTAGGAGCGGATGGAGGGTTTTTTTATAATTCCCATTAGCATAGTTAATGCCCAGAATTTTAAAAATTCTGGGACGTCTATGGGGGTCCATGGCTGCTTTGAAAAATAGGACTCAGGGCTAGCAGCACGGCACTGCTGGGCATAGATGTTGGATTGGGAGACAATGTCTCCCAAGACATCTTCTCCCAAAAAAATCTGCACAAACTGCAACGGGGTAAATCCCGTAACATCAATACTGATGCCAGGAATTGCAGTAAAAGGAGGGATAGCTGGTGTATGCCTATTAGGCACTACCCACTCCTCGGGTGCAATGCCACTACTTGTGTCAGCGGACCCAGCAGCCACAGATACATCACTAGATGTATCTGTGAACAGACCAAAATCAAAATCTGACGCTGTGTCAGTGGCCTCAGAATCTGAGGCCAAAAATGCATACGCTTCCTCAGCAGTATACACACGCTGCATTATAAAATAAATTAACCCCTAGCCAAAAAAACACAACAAAAAAAATCAGTAAGATAAAAGGTGCTGCTGCTATGGGACCAAAGGAGGGGTTAATGGTACCTAAAAATAATATGAAATAATATAAAATATAAAGTATAAAAAAATGTGGAAAAAATAAAAGTGCACAAACAGCAAAAAAAGTGCTGATGTGCAATATCACTGCCTATGCAGTGATCAACAGTAAGGAAGGGGTTAAAAAAAGAGGGGCTCTTATAAGAGCCTTTTGTGTAAATTTATCGATATCGAGGCATTTCAAGAACACCAACTGAGTGGAAGAAACGACCTCTGATCGTTTCTTAAACGAAGCTTTTAGCGGCATGGCGCCGCCATATTTAAAAGACCTGCCGTCTTTTTTTTTTTAACTAATAAAAAAGCTCCGGGGAGCGATCTAACTGTTCCCCGAGGTTTTTTTTCTGTGTTGCTGAATGCCTCTATGTCGAGGCATTACAGCAACACGATATGCTCGAAGAAAGCAATCTTTGATTGACGGTTCAGGTTTCGTCCTTAATGGGACTCGTCAACGTGAGGTTGTGATACTGGCTTAATAGTTGAGGATTGAGGTAGCCAAGAAATACCATTACATAAGTTATGGTGGGTAAAGGTGATGGAAACCCTTCCACTTAAATGTAAGGGGTAGTAGAAGTCTTAGATGAGTGTCTGTAGATGAGTGTTTAATAATACTTCTACTACCCCCCTCGGGGGAGAAGGTGTGTCTGGAGCCTTGCCCTTTTCTGAAAGTTCACCAGGAGATCTGGTTCATGAAGAAAGAAGATACAAGGCAAAGAGCATGAAGAAAGACAAAAGAACAAGAAGAGACAAGTAAGGAGAACTGTGGTAAAGGAGATGGGGACACAGAAGAGGTCCGGGGAGAAGATAGGGAGACATAAGACAATGAATGACAACAAATTTTGTTTAACTTTTCTAGCCTTTCTTCATAACTAAAACTTTACGTTCCCCTTATTAGTTTTGTGGCCCTCCTCTGAACTTTCTCTAGTTTCATAATGTCTTTTTTTAGGAAAAGGCACCCAGAAATGAACTGCATATTCAAGGTGGGGTCTTACCATGGACTTGTAAAGAGGCAGAATAATATCCTCCTCTCGTAAGTCAATACTCCTTTTAATACATGCCAATATCTTATTTGCCTTTGCAGCCGTTAGCTGGCACTGTGCACTACTGCTAACTTTGTCTACAATAAAGTAACATCTTTTAAATAAGTTGCTTTCTAATTATTATGCCCAAAATGCATAATTTTACATTTGTCAACATTGAATCTCATTTGCCATTTATCAGCCCAGTTACCCAATATATGCAAATCCTCTTGCAGTGAAGACACATCTAGTTCAGCCTTTATTACCCTACTTCATTTGGTGTAATCAGCAAACACTGAAACCTGGCTCCCGCACAAAAACCTGACACTATAATATTTTAATAATTTGCAATTTCTCAGTTTCACTGCAACTCACTATTTAGTAAATAAATCTCTGGATTACCTGGATCCTCCTGTCTCCCCCCCATTTAACACCCCCCCCACACACACACACTTACTGGTACCGGTGCTTCCTGCTGTATTACCGGTGCGGGGAACTCTGATCTCTGACAGCCGGGGAAAGTATGCGCGACGGACGCATACAAACCCCCGCTGCCAACTCCACCTCCTTCCGGCTGCAGCGGAAGGAGACGTCAACCCGCTGCCCCGGCAATACAGCAGGAAGCACCGGTACCGGTAAGTGTGTGTGTGCGTGTGTTAAATGGGATTTCTGCCTCCTGGAATGCCTTATACCTCCCTATATGCCACTCTGCCCAATAATATGCATTTTAACCCCCTAAATGCCAGAATGGGATATAGGGGTATAAGGCATTTCTGGACGCAGAGTGGCACATAGGGGGTCAAAAGGCATTCCATGGGGCACAGTGGCATATAGAGGGTTAAAAGGCATATCATGGGCCACAGTGCCATATTGGAGTGGCAAGCCTGGGGGCAGATGTGCGTAACTGGGGGACAGGTTGGAAAATACAAGGAAATAAAAACAAAAAAAATATTTTTCTCAATATTCAGATTTTGGGGGGTCGTCTTATATTCAGGGTCGTCTTATAATTGAGCAAACACGGTAGTTGGACATCCTTGGGTATCAGGATTATCTAAGATCTTTATTTAAATAAATCAATCCTTCCATTCACTACTCTGGAAAGCAAATTTGTACTTCCAAACTCTGCTTATTTTAGTTATCTGAGAAGCAGAGCCTTTCTTAAATCTAATTTCTAAATAAATATGTCTATTTTGGACAAATTGATAACAACATATGATAAATCAAATTTTACTTTAATCTGGCTACTACTTTAATTATTAGAGAAAAAAAAGATGTGGACAACAAATAGGAATCAAATGTTGGACATTCTTTCTCCTCAGAGTCATGGTACACTGAGTGGAATAATACAAGACCAACAGCACAAAAATGTTATTTTTATCTTTTATGCAGGTTGTATTTGGTCCCATCAAGACTTCATAAATTTCACAAAACTAGAATTATTAATGCTCCAGGGTTTCTTTTCCCCTCTTGTAGCTTTCCTGAAACATCCCTAGCCCTATGCAAACTACCATCTGAAGAGATGCCCTTGCAGAATCAAAAAATCAACCTCCTTTAGACTTTGCCAGATCTGCAAGAAAATAACTAATGTTTGTATTTTTCTGCATGTTTTTTATATGTACCAAATATGTTTCTTAATATGTATTTTGGGGACATTGTTGCTTAGGTTGTAGCTTTCCTGAAACATCCCAAGCCCTCTGCAAACCATGCACTGAAACCGAGCATTAAGCACCATATGTATTCAATGTATGGGATAGATGGGACACTCATACCAATTGTATTTAGGTTAAGTAAACAAATCTGCTACTCAACAACTAGTATTAATTAGTATTAAATAAATCTGGTGTCTTTTTAGAGGGCATGTTGTAGTAATACGAAATAATCAATTGAAGGTTTTCTCAGGTCCTTTGAGCAAATAAAGCAGGTGAACTATTATCATAGCATTTTATTTTCATTTTGAATGCAGTCAATGTTGTAATTGTTTTTGTCTGCTAACACTGTTTTACTTTGTGTATAAAATGAATGTCTGTCATTCATATACATTGCTCTCTGATTCCCGTGTTTTAGAAAACTTTCTCTGGCCAGAGAAAACTAGATTTAATGAATTCTGGTGAAGACATACATTTCAAACCATCTTTCTGCTTTCAAGAAGTTCATTTTCAGCACAGTGTACCTGCTAGGAGATTTATGAGGAGTTGTCCCATCATAGAATTAACATTTAAAGATTTGTATTTAATTTAGGATTTTTAACCTTTTGAAGTTATTGTAACCAACAAGTAGCTTATTACATATTAAATGGTGCTCCAAATCATACTTTCCAAGTACCGAACATTCAAAAGAAATCAAACACACAGACAACAAGTATGTATATAATATCTCTGTTTTATTACTCATGGTTACATTCTTATACACTCATGGATATAGGGCGAGGCATAGCACCTAAGCCTTACAGAGTTTATGACTTTATTTGGCCACGTTTAAACGTTTAGGACGTTTCTTATTTCGTTTACGCAAACATCCTTTGGATGCCTCAACCGCAACCAAAAGACAGTTTCTAACATACCAATGGATTGACAATAACGTGTGAGTTATCTACTGAAAGAACATTCTATGCCAATATTCTTCCACAATTGAAAATTAAATTGTTAAATTAGTTGTCAACTATTCTCAGTAGTTTACATGCATAGTAAATTATGTAACTTAATTAATTATTTACTATTCTGGCATCTGTCATAAAAAGGACAAATGAGCAAGAACAGTCTTTGCATTTTTATTGCTTACTAATGAGCCATCAAATTCCTTGACACATATTAAGATGAACTACCCTAATTAATGTATGCAAGGGGTCAGTGAATAAAAACAACAACATGCATACTTATAAACTAAATCCACAATCCAAATGCATTTGACAGACTGTTGATATAATAAAAAGAAATTAGTAACAAACGGGACCTTTGAAGTCAGCTTGTAACCTAAAGAAATGATCACATTAACCAGTAGAACATGTTGCTTCCTTAAAATGTTGAGTTTTTTGTGGTATTATAATTAATAGATTGTAACTGTGTGGTATGAATTTTACTTTGCCAATAGTAGGGCACACTTCATGACTCCCAATGAGAGTAGATTGAAATTTAAAAAAACAAAAAAAGCAAAAAGTTAATAGGAAATAAAAATTAGTTGTACATATAGATTTCATACACAGCCTATATAGGCCACATTTGCCCCCTAGAATCTCTCTACATAACAATTTAAATTCAATTGTATCTCTCTGAATTGACAACAGCTGAATACAATTATGGCCCCAGAAGAAAGATAAATTAAATGATCCTGAAAAAAACAAATCAATAAATTATATTTGGTTCCCCAAAATCTCAAAGCTTGGTACAAATACAACTTAAAACCGGCTAAGCAGAGAGAAGAGTTTCCATTGACCCAAAACTGGGAACTCAACCTCTATCAGCTGAGGTTCTTTCACCCGGTCTCACCCAAGATTCCCTAAATGCGATAATGGACAAGTTATATGAAAGGACTCTGACCTCAACACGAACACACTAAAACAAGAAATGTCTAATATTGGAGGGAAACTGGGGATTCAGGCAAACATCCCCACCCTAATACAGGAAGATCTTACAAGGATACAAAATGAGAACTCTGAACTAAAATCTAAAGTCAAATACCTGGAAGCCAAAGTATGAGATCTAGAAGATTGGTCACGTAGTTTTTTTTTTAAATTAAAGGTATTCTAGATAGTGTGGTATACCCAGAACTGGAAGAATATCTTCTCATTATGTTTTGCATCTAGAATTGATTTACAGCCATTTAGTCCCCATTCGATGGAAAGATTCCACAGACTCCGCAAATCTAAGGATAGTACCATCACAGGACCAAGAGATACAATAGTCCATTTTACAAACTTTTATTTAAAAGATCTAATAATGAAAGAACTTCGTAAATCTCCAATAGTAGATGTGGAATACAAAGATCTAAGATTTTTTTCAGATATTTCACCCTTTGAGATCTGAAAATATCATATCAATGGGGTTTCCCGACAAAATTCATAGTTAAATATGATGACTCAACACAGGTTTTCAATGACCCCACTCAAGCAAAAACAAAATTAATAAAATGGGGACCAATTAAATAAAGAATCTCTCAAAATGTGACAAATCACCACATATTTTTCCCATGAACCGACCACCATTCAATAAGTCTATTTTTTTTATTTATTATTTATACTGTTGACTCACGCACACACGAATTAGAATTAGCAAACATAGTGCTGAGAGCATATGAGTAGCTATCATTATTTTTATATCTCGGGGATTTACATTATTGACCTGTGCACAATAACATGATGACAGTTTACACTAAGACTAGGGAATGGAGATACCCCCTACCATGATTTAGGAGAGGGGAAAGGTTTTAGATTTACCTACACTGTTGACTCATGTACAGTAATTTGGGTAGAAGTTATTTATGCTAATTAGAATTGAGGCCATATGCTTTCATCATTATGTTCACTATCACTATTTCCACAATTTGTTGATTTATACAACACAATTAAAACTGCACATCACACACCCAGGATAACACTTTGCTGGGTAAGGGCACACAGTAAATCAACTAGAGAGTTAGAGGTTGAAAACCGTATGGGTATTGATATTGGGTTTGTTTTTTTTCTTTCTTTCTTTCTTTCTTTTATTACTCCATCATATGGTAGATTACAGGGAAGGACTAGTACAATAAAATCGGAATTGCACACTGTATACCCAGGATGATATTCTGGGAAGGAAGGGATAACTTTTACTTTCTATGGGATAGTCTTGCAGAAATTAATTTAGGGTATGGATTCATGCCTCACCTAAAAATATAAAGGTAGGTAGAAGGGTAAGATGACGGAAGGGGGCCTATCCGTACATCTACATTAGAGCTGTATAGCACACATAGTAAGATAAGATCCGTATCAAAATGGAATATCTGAGTAATTTACTCGGAAGAGTAGAAGCTCAACCCAAGAGCACAAGGCCCCAAGTGGGATGAACAGAGATGTAAGGCAAACATAAATCTACATATATAGATAAGACAGTATATCACATATTTAATATTAGTGTAACGGGTTCACCAAGAGAGCTGTAGTAACTCCCAGAGATCACCCAGATGTATCCTGTTGTCCCCGAAATCATTTCCAGCATCAGTCAGCATGCACACCTTGGAACCCTGCTATGTGTACCCAATAAGTAGACACAACTACATTGAGTTGAGTACAGCAGGAATGAACATTTTATTGTTGTAAAACCTGGCCTTATATATCCACATAATTGCATTAACATTGATCAACAGGTACATGTAGGCAACTCAACCTTTAATCCCCTTTAGCTACTGAATCTCACCCTGGCAGCAATCCTGTTATTAGGGATTAGTTTACACAATGGAGTTCCTGCCTGTGCAATCTTAGTATGGCAGCCAGACTGGAGCCATCTCTGACTACCTTGGGGCCCTGTATGACAGGTAATTCTGTCACAATACGCCTACTCCAATGTACTGCACACCTAGAGTGGGACCTGTGATGGCTACAGATCAGATTAAGATAGTAAACTTTATTAGTAGTGTATTCAGAAAGTCTTTATGTATTGTAAATTTACTGTACCTGTGTTTATTTTATGTTAATGTTTTCCTGTGTGTTGAAGTGATCGGGATCAGGAATTTCTTGGGAGAGATGGGAGGAAGGAGGTTGATGGCGGCGACGGTGTTGGTAATGAGGAGTCACTTGAATGTCACTTAATATGATGACCACCAACGTTCAGAGCTTAAACTTCCCCCAAAAAAGAGGACACCTCTACCAAACCTTAACGCATAACCAAGTCGATATCGCTTTCATCCAGGAAACCCACTGGATTATACCTGGAGGGGGTCTATGGAAATAGTCCAAGCAAATCTTAAGGGCAATAAAAAAAAAAAGAGAGAAGAAGTCAATTTTTTAGGAAGAAGACATAAATGTCTAATGTTCTTTTAATTAGTAAATTAAACTATTATTTATACACTGGTCAACATATAACTAAGCTCCATTAAAATTTCTAACATCTAATAAACAGAATAGATTAAATATCACAAGAAACACTGATTTTCATAGGGAACTTTAACTTTATTCTCGATGTAAAAGTGGATAAAAGTATGCTGTCTTCATATTCAAGAAAAGATGTAATACTGACTAAAGCACATACATTAAATAAATTTGACTCCTCTACCATCTGCCCAATCTCCTGGTGGAACCATGCCTCTTCCTAAACTTTCAAAATAATGGGGAATACAGGATAAGAGCCAAATGGAGGTTGAATGAAACTTTACTTTCACGAGAATCACATGTAAAAGATCTAGAGAAACAAGCTCAGGATTTTTTTTGACCAATGAAAATGGGGAAGTTGCAGACTCTGTTATATGGTCAGCTTTTAAATAAGGGGCCTCTGTTAGGATCCACTCTCTGCTGCCTGAAACCTGGCTGTATCATCAGGGGATTGTTCCATCTGCTTCCTCTAGTGGCCACCCTCCTCCCTCTGGAGTGCTCTGGTGCTAATTATGTGATACAGCTGCGCCTCATTGTCAGAGCAGCCCTGCCTTTATAAGAGCTGTCCTGCCCTTCAGTTAGGGCCTTGGCATTAAGGTGGAATGACTGCTTTGCTTTGAGCCTGAACCTGCACCCGTGCCCGTGCCTGCACCTGCACCCGTGCCCGTGCCCGTGCCTGAGCCTGCACCTGCACCCGTGCCTGAGCCTGCACCTGCACCCGTGCCTGAGCCTGCACCTGCCCGTGCCTGAGCCTGCACCTGCACCCGCGTGCCTGACACCCGCGCCTGCACCTGCACCCGCCGCCTTGAGCCTGCACCTGCACCCGCGCCTGAGCCTGAACCTGCACCCGTGCCTAGAACCTGCACCCGTGCCTGAGCCTGAACCTGCCACCCGTGAGCCTGAACCTGCCCCGTGAACCTGCACCCGTGCCGCCTGAACTGCACCCTTGCCTTTGCCTGAACCTGCACCCGTGCCTTTGCCTGAACCTGCACCCGTGCCTTGCCTAACCTGCCACCCGTGCCTTTGCCTGAACCTGCACCCGTTGCCTTTGCCTGCAAACCTGCACCGTGCCTTTGCCTGAACCTGCACCCGGCCTTTGCCGAACCTGCACCCGGCCTTTGCCTGCACCCGTGCCTTTGCTGGCCCGAGCTGTGCCTGTTCCTGCCTGTTGCCTGTGCCTGTTCCTGCCTGAGCCTGTGCCTGTTCCTGCCTGAGCCTGTGCCTGTTCCTGCCTGAGCCTGTGCCTGTTCCTGCCTGAGCCTCTGCCCGTTACCGTACCCGTGCCTGAGCCGGTACTCGTGCATGTTACACTACATGAGCTTAAGCCTGTACCCGTGCACGAACCAGTACACGTGCCTGGCCCGGTACTACTCCGTTCCGTTCCCGTCCGCCCTGCCAGTGGGCCTCCGTTCCCGTCCGCCCTGCCAGTGGGCCTCCGTTCCCGTGCCTGAACCTGTGCCTGAACCTGTCTGACCTGCCTCAGCTCCCGTCTCTCTGCCTCTGCTCCTGAACCTGTACCTGCCTCAGCTCCTGTCTCTCTGCTTTCCAGTCCTGCTATCCTGTCTGTACCTATCTCTCCGTCACCATGCATAAAGGGGTACAGAGAGAGTTCCCCGTATCCCCTGCCCCTGGACTCCTACCAGACCTCCTCGCCCGGGTCATGACAGCCTCCTTATTAAACTGGGTTCATATTTAAAGAAAAAACAAGGTATGACATTGTCTGACTTGTATATATCTTTAGCAACCCATGAGAGAGAAAATAAAATTTGGTCTAACATAAGTCATACAAAAATAATGACTGATATTCAAAAAAAATTAAAAAAAAAACAAATAAATCCCTACTCATTCTAAAACAAAAATGGTATAGTACAAATAATAGACCAGATAAAGCTTTCTCTAACAAACTAACATTTTTTTTTAAATGAGATCATTAACAAAAATAAAACCGGAAATAAAACATTTTTATCCCCAATACAAATCGGAGAAACCTTTAGGGAGTATTACTCAAATCTTTATAACTTGAAAGATGAGATCCCACATGACGCAAATATAAAAAAATGACTTAAAAAATGTAACCTGCCTAAAATTGAGAGAAGTAAATTAGGGCTCCTCAATGCCCCATTTACGATAACCGAGATTCATGAAACCATTTCCAAAATCAAACCTGGAAAGGCCCCTGGGCCTGACGGGTTCTCAGCTGCCTTCTATGAAACTTTTATAAAATTGATTTCCCCAAGATCACTAAGAATATTTAAAGAATTTTCACTCAAAAATCTAATCCCCCACTGAAGACCCAACCACCCTGTCGAACCATTGCTCAATATCCTTAATCAACCTGGATATAAAAATATTTACATAAATATTATATGCAAGGTTTAAATCAATAATCCCAGACCTTATAAATAACGATCAAACTGGGTTTATTCAGGGCAGGGATGTAGCAGATAATATTCGAACAGTTCTCAATCTGATTGCCAATATAGGCATAAATAAGGCTCAAGCATTTTTTTTTTAGCATTAGATGCTGAAAAGGCGTTCGATAGGGTTAGCTGTAGATTCCTCGGCTTGGTCTTGGATGAATATGGTATAGCGGGACAGTTTAGGAATAATGTTATGGTCATGTATACCTCCCCACAAGCAAGGGTTATTGGAAGTAGGATAACAATCAAATGGTTCAATGTGAGTAATGGTACAAGACAGGGATGTCCCTTAGCCCCACTCCTGTACATACTCACTATTGAACCACTTTAATTAGACAAGATAAAAGGATTGAAGGGGTTGAAATAGGTATGAGGCACCATGTAATCTCTCTATATACTGATGACGTACTATTAACAATAACCAAATCCTATCAAATCAATTCCCTGTGTAATGACAGTTCTATCTGAGTTTGTTACACATTCAGGTTATAAACTCAACTTTTCTACAGAATATTACCTTGGC
Source organism: Spea multiplicata (assembly GCA_009364415.1). Classification (NCBI taxonomy): domain Eukaryota; kingdom Metazoa; phylum Chordata; class Amphibia; order Anura; family Pelobatidae; genus Spea; species Spea multiplicata. The sequence continues at coordinate 17,608 of VKOC01023256.1, forward strand.
TCAAAAGGTTGTACAGTTGGGACTGGCATAGGACCCTGATGGACTATTTGTGAATCAAACTGACAATGGACTTGGAAGGCATATTACCAGAGAATTATGGTCTATCATTGTCCTCTATGAGGGGACATACAGTCAAATGGAGGGGATTAGAGATTTTCTGACTGGGCAGATTAAATTTAGTAAAAGCTTATATGTTACTAAAACTTACTTTCCTGTTAAAATCTATCCCCTTAATGTGCCAGCTAAGGTCCTATTCCAGTTCCATCAAACTACGTCTGGGGTGAAAAGAAGCCCAGAGTATCCTTTAAGACAGGACGTAAGACCGATACATGACTGTATTATGTGTACACATTATCTAAAATGGGACAAACATACATTCTATATTCCAAATTGGAAAACAATGGAAGAGAAAGCATTTACCAACATATCCCTAAACAACCTTTTCTGGACCGATCTAGATAGTATCAAACTGGCCGATATTAAAAAACCATATTGTTAGCGATATGCTATCAGTTCTAGACATACCAAAAAGAAATTAATAATATCACAGAACAAGCTTCTGTTGTCAACTCCAATTGCAGCCATCCAATATATGATTCAGAATATAAATGTGGATGGCTGGAAAGACAGTAAAATTGATGAAATTTCCCAATTCCTATTGGGAGGGAAGCAGGGCCGGATTAACGTAGGGGCTGATAGAGCTCTAGCTCCAGGCCCCTACCTGAAAATAGGCCCACTCAGGGCCAGACTGACTGGACCTATGTGTGGGCCAGCAGACATGGGCATAGGAACCGGGGGACAGCCCCCCCCCAGTAAATCATGCGGCGGGGGGAACAGATAATAAAGAAATCCCCCAGGGCCGTAGGAACCCCCTCCCAATCGAAACACCGTACAGCACCCAGGAGGAGGTGAGAGAGGGGTGCCGAGCAGTCGTTTTCAGCAACCGCTCGGTGTCCTTCTGTATCCTCTGCTCCCTGCCGCCACCCACCTCAGCGCTGCCCTGACTGCAGTGGTGAGAGCGTGAGGCATCTACCTCAGCAATGAAGCCACAAGCAAGGCGGCGAGACAGAGGCCTTGCGCTCCCACCACAGGACTTCCGCACAGTAAGTGACCTACAATTGGAGGTAAGGAAAGGGTAGATTTGTGAGAAGGGGTGGATAGTGTGAGAAGGGGGAAAGGGGTAGATAGTGTGACATGGGGAGAGGGGGTATATAGTGTGAGAAGGGGTATAGAAAGTAAGAAAGGGGGTAGTAAGAATATTGAAATAAAGAGTGAGAATTAATTTGTGGATGAATTGTGTGAATGAGTGAGAGAATGAATTCATGTATGGATGCATTGTGTGAATGAGTGAGAGAATGAATAAATGTGTGGATAAATTGCTTGAATTATTTGTGGGAATGCATTAATGGATATGTGTATCATGGATGTGATTTCGGGAAAGGCAAAAATGGCTCAAGCAGGGTTTTTGAGCCTTGCGGACCAAGATGGCAACGACAGGGTGTTTATGGGAAGAAGTTGGCTCACGCTGGGCTGTTTGGGGACAAAGTTGGCTAACGCTGGGCTGTTTGGGGACAACATTGGCTCATGCTGGGCTTTTTGGGGACAACATTGGCACATGCTGGGCGGTTTGGGGACAAAGTTGGCTCACTATGGGCTGTAATCTGGTTGTATAATCAGAGTGCTGGTGAGGGGAATGGGGAATGTTGACGCCAGGGCTGGCCTTTGGGGTGTGCAACTTGTGATCTATGCATGTAATTTAGGGGGTTTCTATGTATACCGTTAATGCAAAGCTGGGTGTGTGTGTTATTCTGTGTGTTGATCTGTATCTGCTATGCCATGTTTCCATACACTATTTTTATACCTGCAAATACAGGGTTTGTATGTCTTATTCAGTTGATCTATACAAAAGCTCATATAGCATTGTAGGTACAGAGAAGCTACATAACACACAAACCCAGCTTTGCAGATATTGATCAAGAGAAAACCCTCAAGTAAAGTCGGCATTGTAGGTATAGATCAAATAAATAATGAATTTGGGATGGCCCAAATTGCATCCACAGGACCTGCCTTGCACCCAGATTGGAGGCATAGGACTTGGCAGCTTTGCCCCCAAAGAGCATGCATGTTGCATCCTAGCCTCAAACAGCCTCCCTGTGCCATCCTTGCCTCAGACAACCTCTCTGTGCCATGTCCAACCACTCACACATCCATCCATGCTATCACATTCACTCATTCACAAATATTCATGCACTCATTTAGAGATACTGATTCATTTACTCAATCACGCATACTCATTCATAACACTCCCCCACCCCCTTACCTGATTTCTCTGTGCCGCTCACAGACTTCCACAGGGACCCGCTGCTTCTGTCTGGGTTGCTTGCACACCATGCAAGCAACTTCCCTTTTATCGCCAAGGAAAGGAGGAATGTAACTCTGCATTCACTGGGCGGTACAAGAGACATTGCTTACACAGTGTGTGACCAATTTATAAGCAGCGGGATCACTGAGAAGTGATCACTGAGGTGGCCCGGGCCTCCTAGTGGTGGGCCAAGTCGCAGTTGTGATCCCTGCAACTGCAGTTGCTGTGGGCTCAAGGACGGGCTTAAAGTAGGGCAGTGCCCTACTGCCGCTACTGCACCCCTTGACCTTCTTTATTCTGGGGAAATCTTTTTTGTTAATATATTTCTCCAATAACAAGGAGGTGTCAGGGATCTCTCCCCTCTGGAACCCCTCCCAATGTTCAGAATTAAGAAAGGCCCAACATTTTTTATCTCTGCCAACAACCAGAACACAAAATCTGTTGCCGAAAACAAATGCGGCAAAAGCAAAAGTGATTTTGCTCTCTGTGCACATGTTCACTGAGCAGTGACAAGTCAGGGAGGCTGATCACCCAAGTGAGCAATCTGCCTTTGGTTTTGTGGCATGGGGACTGCGATGCTAAGGTTCTGGACCTGTTGCTCTAGGCCTAGGCCAGAATACAGTATGTCACTGGGTCCAGGAATGTCTCCTGGTGTCCAGTGGCTTACTTTTTAAAAAAAAAAAAAAACTTGTACTAATATAAAGTTAATGGAATGTCAATTAATAATGTCATGAAATATATTATTCTATAAAAGCATGTGTATATATTATTTCACTTTTCAGACACGGAAACATTTATAAAAAAAATCAAGTAACTGTCACGCACAGCGTAAAGTAGAACCTGTAATCAGGTAGAGCAGCGTGTGCAAGTCCAATAGACAGAACACCAGAGTCCAGTATAGAATAGCCAATGAGCAAGCCAAGGTCAGGAAGCCAGAAGTCAGGATAGTTGCAGGGTAAGCCGAGGTCAGGAAGCCAGAAGTCAGGATCGTCGTGAGGGAAGCCAGAGTCAAACGCTAGGAAATCGGTAACAGGAACAAGCCGGGTGGGTAACGGGAAATCAACAAGAACGCGTACTGAGAAGACACTATGCAAGATAGGTACAACCATCAGAAGGCAAAGCTGGAAGGTTTCTGAGGCTCTTAAATAGGCAGAGGAAGTCCAGGCATCAATTAACGAATTCCCGCCAAAAATTCAAAGTGCCGTTACGTCACTTCCGGTTCACGGCCATCTTGGGATTGGCGAGATCGTAAAATCCTAAAAGGAGCGGTAGTACCGGCTGGCTCTAGGTGGCGTGCAGAGGACCGCGTGCACTCAGCGGGACCGGACCTGGCTCCAGCAGTGGACGGCTGCCGCGTGGAGTTGCGGGGTCTTCCCCTTCCTCGCGGAGGCTGTCTCGCAGAGGCGGGAGGTCTCCCTCTCCTCCGCGGCGGTTGCGGCTGCTGCAGTAAGGCGGGAGGTCTCCCCCTTCTCCGCGGCGGCTGAGGCTGCTGTGCCGAGGCGGGAGGTCTCCCTCTTTTCCACGGCGGTTGCAGCTGCTGCGGCAAGGCGGGGGGTCTCCCTCTTCTCCGCGGCGGTTGCGGCTGCCGCGGCACGGTGGGAGGTCTTCCTCTTCTCCTCGGCAGCTGCCGAGGACCCAGAGGAACCGGCAGCCAGGTATGTGACAGTACCCCCCCTCGAAGGGGCGGCCACCGGACAACCCTTGGCAAGACCAACACGTCTCCTGGCGAGGAAGACCCGTACCAGACGAGGAGCGTTGAGACCAGCAGCGGGTACCCAGGAACGACTCTCCGGGCCAAGTCCTTTCCAGTGGATCAGATACTGCACGATCCCTTGTTGTCTGCGAGTGGCCAGAATCATCTGAGGACAACGCTGAAGTGGATCTGGACCAGAAGTCCCTGCAGCAGGAGGTCTTGTGGTAGTAAAATGATTGCACACCAGAGGCTTCAGAAGCGAGACGTGAAAGACTCGAGGAATCCGAAGGGTACGAGGTAAGAGAAGTTCGTAGGCTACTGGATTGATCCGGCGAATGATAGGAAAAGGACCAATAAAACGTGGAGCCAATTTCATGGAAGGAACCCTGAGTTTGAGATACCGGGTAGACAACCAGACCCTCTCTCCAGGCAAATACACTGGAGCGTCTTTTGTTTGCCTGATTCTCCTGACGCCTGCCCGCCTGTTGCAATGCCTCTAGTACTGAAGACCACGTGGACCGTATGGTAGCCAATCTCTCCTGTAATTCTGGAACCGCAGAGGCAGGGAAGGTTCCGGGAAAGGACTGTGGATGCAGACCATACAAACAGAAGAATGACGACACTCCTGTGGACTCCTGTATGGAGTTGTTACGGGCAAACTCAGCGAAAGGTAGCAGATTAACCCAATTGTCCTGGTGGTTATTGACAAATAGGCATAAATACTGCTCCAAGTGTTGATTAGCCCTCTCCGCTGCTCCGTTGGACTGTGGATGATACGCAGACGAGAATGCCAGAGTAATACCCAAGGCCTTAGTGAATTCACGCCAGAAGTGTGCTACGAACTGTGAACCTCGGCCAGAGACAATCTCGGTGGGTAATCCATGGAGACGGACAATCTCGCGTATAAAAACTTTGGCCAACATGGCAGCAGAGGGCAATTTTTTCAACGGGATCATATGAGCCATCTTGGAAAAGCGATCAACAACCATAAGGATAACAGTATGACCTCTGGAGTTCGGTAAGTCCACAATAAAGTCCATGGCTATGTGCGTCCCCGGAGTCAAAGGAAGAGGCAGAGGATGCAACAGGCCAGCAGGTAGTCTCTTGGAAGACTTGTTAGCTGCACACTTGGTACAGGACTGGACGAATAGGACAGTGTCCTTGGCCCAATTCGGCCACCAAAAAGTTTCTGGAGACGAGCTCCTTAGTGAGTGTAATCCCCGGATGTCCCGCCGTCCTGGAACCATGAGAAAGACGGAGGACTCGAGACCGGAAACGAACAGGAACAAACAACTTGCCAACTGGTAGAGACACGAGAGCTTGAGTTTGCATACTGGCAATGCGATCCAACAGGGAAGTATGACAGGTAAGTCGGATATCAGCCATGACCTTGGCCGCAGGAACGATCGCCTCGGGTTCATGACACTCCTCTTTAGGAAACGTGTGCATGCGTGAGAGAGCATCAGCTTTGATATTCTTGGATCCTGGACGGTAGGTCAAAACAAAGGGAAATCGTGACAGGAACAAGGACCATCTTGCTTGCCGAGGATTGAGACATTTTGTGGTCTCGATGTACTGTAGATTCTTATGATCCGTTAAGATCAAAGTAGGAATTTGTACCCCCTCCAGCAGATGTCGCCACTCCTCTAGGGCAAGTATAACCGCCAACAGTTCCTTGTTGCCGATGTCATAATTCTTCTCCGCAGAAGAAAATCTCCTGGAGAAAAAAACACACGGGTGTAGTGGCCCACTATACAAGGCCCTCTGGGATAGGACAGCCCCCACGCCCGTCTCTGATGCATCCACCTCCAGAACAAATGGTAAAAGGGGATCCGGATGTCCAGTACTGGAGCAGTAGTAAACCTCTCCTTTAACTGGTCAAAAGCGGAGACGGCAGCGAGTGGCCATTCGATGGTATTGGCCCCTTTCTTGGTCAGGGCCGTCAGAAGAGCAGCAATCTTAGAATAGTCTCTGATAAAACGTCTGTAATAGTTGGCAAACCCCAGAAAGCATTGTAATGGTTTCAGACCCACAGGCTGCGGCCAGTACTTGATAGCCTGTACTTTGGAAGGGTCCATCTCAAATCCCTCCAGAGAAATGACATACCCCAAAAACATGACCTTGCGGACCTCGAAATCGCATTTCTCCAGTTTGGCGTAGAGCCCATGTTGCCGTAGTCGGTGTAGTACTTTAGCTACCTGCGTGCGATGAGTCGAGAGATCCGAAGAATAAATCAAAATGTCATCTAAATACACCACGACAAACTGTTGCAGGAAGTCTCTGAGACAGTCATTGATGAACTCCTGGAAAACAGCTGGCGCATTGCATAACCCGAAAGGCATCACTGTATACTCGTAATGTCCCGACCGTGTATTAAAAGCCGTCTTCCACTCATCGTCGGCACGAATTCTAACAAGGTTGTAAGCCCCCGAAGATCCAGCTTGGTATAGATGGTAGCTCCGCGCAAACGGTCAAACAGTTCGGAGATCAGTGGAATGGGGAACGTGTTACATCTCGTAATTCTGTTAAGGCCCCTGTAGTCGATGCATGGGCGAAGCTCTCCATTCTTCTTCTTTACAAAAAAAAAAACCTGCTCCTGCGGGCGACGTAGATCGGCGAATAAATCCCCAACGAAGATTCTCCTCAATATACGACTCCATGGCTTTAGTCTCAGGAACAGAGAGAGGATAAACCCGACCTCTGGGTGGCATGGTACCAGGAAGCAGATTGATGGGACAGTCGTATGGTCGGTGCGGAGGTAGTTTCTCCGCCTCCTTCTTGTCGAAAACGTCCGCGAAACACCGATACGGCTCAGGCAGAGCCGATGGAGTTCAGTGTCACCGACGTAGTCCTCAGGGGTAAGAGGCAATGATCCTTGCAGGAACTGCTCCAAGCCGTAATTTGGTTGGTACACCAGTCAATAGAGGGGTTGTGACTACGCAGCCAAGGATACCCCAATATAATCGGAACAGAAGGGGAATGGATGAGCAACAACTGCAATGGTTCGCTGTGAACCACTCCCACAGAGAGGGTAAGTGGAGTTGTGTGAAGAGTTATGTGCTCTTGAAGAAGAGGCCTCCCGTCGATAGCTTCCACGGATAACAGATTGGGTAGGGAGAGGGTGGGGACCAGAAACCGGCTACAAAACTCAGTCAATAAAGTTGCTGGCGGCGCCGGAATCCAGAAAGGCCATGGTGTTCACAGAACCCCTAGACCAGACTAGTCGAACCGGAACCATCATGAGGGTGATCTTGGTTTCAGGGGATGATTTAATCACACCTATAGTAGGTCCCCTCAGCCTACCTAGGTGCGGGCGTTTCCCGGCCTCTTAGAACAGTTCTTGAGAAAATGCCCCGACAGACCACAATACAAGCATAATCCTTCTCTTCTCCTCCTGCTCTTCTCATGCTCAGAGAGTCAAGTTGCCCCCAGCTGCATAGGTTCCTCCGCAGAATCTGACAAGGTGGATGAGGACGGAACTTGGGAAAAATGACGTACAGTGTCCCTCACTCCCTTCTCCTGTCGTCTCAGGCTCTCACGTTGAGCTTGTCTTTCATGAAGACGCAAGTCCACCTGGGAGACGTACTGTATTACCGCATCCAGGTCCGTAGGAAGGTCTCTAGCCGCGATCTCATCCTTGAGGGATTCAGATAGTCCATTCAGGAATGCGGCGACTAGAGCCTCATTAGTCCAGTTGACCTCCGCCATCAAGGTGCGGCATTCGATGGAACACTCCTGAAGAGAACGGGAACCTTGGCGGATAGAGAACAGGGATGCGGATGCCGTACTCCTCCTTCCAGGAACGTCAAACACCGAACGCAGACTTGAGACAAATTCCGAGTAGGACCGAACTGGAGGAGCATTTCTTTCCCATAGTGGAGAGGCCCAAGCCAATGCCTTGCCCGTGAGTAACGCAATTACATAGCCCACCTTAGCCTGTTCAGTAGGGAAGGCATAAGGGGAAAGTTCAAAATGGATCTCGCACTGGTTCAGGAACCCTCTGCACGCTGCTGGCTCACCATCATAACATTGGGGTGAGGTAGATGAGCGGGCACAGAATGCATAGGTGCAGGCGGTGGTGGATGAACCGCAATTGCTTGAGGACCTTGTAGCGCTGGGTCGGTGCGTTGCAACAACGTCTGGAGAGCTTGGGCAAACTGATCCATAAGGTGATCCATCCCATCCAAACGATCCTCCGTGGAGCTCTGCTGTCCTACCGATGCAGGTCTCATAGTGGCCTTCTGATTCTGTCACGCACAGCGTAAAGTAGAACCTGTAATCAGGTAGAGCAGCGTGTGCAAGTCCAATAGACAGAACACCAGAGTCCAGTATAGAATAGCCAATGAGCAAGCCAAGGTCAGGAAGCCAGAAGTCAGGATCGTTGCAGGGTAAGCCGAGGTCAGGAAGCCAGAAGTCAGGATCGTCGTGAGGGAATCAAGAGTCAAACGCCAGTAAACAGTAACAGGAACAAGCCGAGTCGGTAACGGGAAATCACAAAGGAACGCGTACTGAGGAGTAACACTATGCAAGATAGGTACGACCATCAGAAGGCAAAGCTGGAAGGTTTCTGAGGCTCTTAAATAGGCAGAGGAATTTCAGGCACCAATTAACGTATTCCCGCCAAAAATTCAAAGTGCTGTTACGTCACTTCCGGTCCGCGGCCATCTTGGGATTGGCGAGATCGTAAAATCCTAAAAGGAGCGGTAGTACCGGCTGGCGCCACTAGGTGGTGTGCAGAGGAACGCGTGCACGTGGCAGGACCGGACCTGGCTCCAGCAGTGGACGGCTGCCGAGTGGAGTTGCGGGAACTTCCTCCTCGCGGCGGCGGAGGCTGTCTCGCAGAGGCGGGAGGTCTCCCTCTCCTCCGCGGCGGTTGTGGCTGCTGCGGCAAGGCGCGGGGTCTCCCTCTTCTCCGTGGTGGTTGCGGCTGACGCGGCACGGTGGGAGGTCTTCCTCTTCTCCTCGGCGGCTGCCGGTCCGAGGACCCAGAGTCATCGGCAGCCAGGTATGTGACAGTAACATATTCTTATGTTTACTTTAATTTTACCTAGAAAGACAGAAGACACAGTGGTATAATGGGATTTCATCACTGAACCTAATGTGTCTAGTAGTGTATTGTTAAATATGACACACAATCCTAACAGTCATTTTCCAGCAGATTAAAAAGCAGATGATGGCAAATCTCTCACCTTTTCATCTGTGGTGTCTAATATTTCAAATAAAGTGTCAGTCTTAAAGAAGAAAATACTCGGCTTGTTATACTGCTTTATCATTCATATATCATAGCCTAATTCATCTGATTCTGCAAACACTGCATTGGCAGTCAAGTTTCGAAAGATGTCACAGTCTCTACTTATGCAAATGTACCACAAGTTTACTGTTCTTCAATAATTGTCCTGACAGTTAATAGTTCTTAATATTATATTTGTTACTTCTGTAATATTTATAGCTGTTATTTGTTGGAATTGGATGTCATTCAGAATGCACAGATAGCAAATTAGATTAGAGTGTACTACAAGGCTTGCCTAAATCTCACAAATATTGTCTCACTCACTCCAAATGCCTTTTAATACACTTAACGTTATCAATGCTGGCTAAAGGATTATCAGGAAGTTTAGAGAATCATATCTCATAGTTTAAAATGTACTGTGCATTTGGTAAAATCAGTAAGTCCGTAGAGCTCAACTATTCTATCCTTTTCCTGATTGTATTTATTCAGATAATGTAATACATATACTAAACTGTCGGCTATTTTCCAAAAATAGGGAAAACTTTTTCAGGACTCCAAAAGTCAGATGCCTAGGCATGACCAATTTCTCCCATCGGAATATGTGTGTACATTCATGATTCATGAGTCCTCCTTAAATAAAATACACCAACATATCTGCCAATAACATCAATACGGATGCTGTCTTTGGTACTACTTCTGTTACTGATTGAGTCCAAATTAATACACAATAAATCAACTTAGAATGTATTTACTAAGATGTGAGAAATATATATATAATGCACCAAATATGCAAGTCTTCTTTGTTGGAAACCACTTGCTATTTCTTCTATATTTCTTTACCAAATTGTGAAACAAAGAAGACCTGTATATTTGATCTTGAAGAACATTCAAGTCTACGAGCTCCTTTGCCTGGCAGGGACTCCACCGGGCACTTGTATCTTCAGCCGCATAACACGTGGTCACAGACCCTTGGCTAGCTTTCTGGACTAGGCTTATTTGATTAACCCTTCGAATACTATGTTGTACACGGTGTCTCTCTGTGCTGTGCTCCGACCCTGACATACCGGACAGATATCTTCTATGACTGGAAGTCCAACAATAACATAGATCACCTTTTCTCTGAGGAACCTTATAACCTTCATCTATATGTGAGTGCATTACCAAACAGCATCCAAAATGGAGCCATACTACACTATATATTCTTTTTTAAATTTTTTTATGTACACTTGGAGCTGTGAACATATAAAATCCTAAGTGCACAAATCACTATTTTTCATATTTTATGTTAACCTGTTACCTCTTAGCAACACTCACTGACTTCCCCATTAAATACATTAATTATTTTTGAATGAAAGCAAGGAAAATGGTGTAAGAAATCAGACAACAATTTACCCACATACCCGGACACAGTAATTCAGAATAGTTGACCTAGAACTCAAGGGCTTACCCACCAATTTAACAGACTAATGTACTTGTATAACAGTGTTTATCAATGATTCGCACAAAGACAATTACTCAGTTGATTACATGTTTGACAGCACTCTCCTGGTTCCCACTTGATCAATATCTGCAAAGCTGGGTTTGTGTGTTATGTAGTTTCTCTGCACCTGCAATGCTATATGAGCTTTTGTGTATATCAACTGAATAAGACATACAAACCCTGTATTTGCAGGTATATAAATAGTGTATGGAAACATGGCATAGCAGATACAGATCAACACACAAAATAACACACAAACCCAGCTTTGCAGATATAAATCAACTGGAATTCACATAAAAACTTGGCATTAACGGTATAGATAGAAACCCCGTAAATTACAGGCATAGATCACAAGTTGCATACCCCAAAGGCCAGCCCTGGCGTCCACGTTCCCCACATAGAACCTGACCAGCACGCTGATTATACAAACAGATTACATGGGTAGACACAACCCTTTATAAAGCCTTCCCCAGATAGTCTCTACGTGTTAGGTTCTCAGGTATGCATTAATCAACAACATGATTTAAACGATCCTGGATTGATGCTGCTGATGTCCATACTATACTATATTATTTTGGTTCCTTGTGCATCTGTAAAGTTAAGCTTCATCCAATCAACTAGGCTGGATCTGAGTCTTCTGTCACATCATCAATAAACACTAGTGACCCAGTGCCATTGGAAGCCATGCATGCCCATGCTACCACATTGCTTCCATTGTGTTTTACAGATGATGTGGTACACTTTGGATTATGAGCCATTACAAGCCTTCTCCATACTTTTTTCTTCCCATCATTCTGGTGCAGGTTGATTGTACCTTTATCTGTATAAGGAATGCTGTTCCAGAACTTGGTTGGCCTTTTCAGATTTTTTATTTTTTTTAGAAATCTGGCCTTTCTTCTCTTGAGGCTTATGAATGGTTTGCACCTTGTGGCGAGCCCTCTATTTGCTTGGGTAATGATATCTCCTGCTCCTGGAGAGTGTTCTTCACTTGGCTGGATGTTGTGAAGGGGTTTTGCCATGGAAATGATCCTATGATCATCCACCACTGTTGTCTTCCGTGGAGGCCTAGGCCTTTTTGTTTTGCAGAGCTCACCAGTGCATTCTTTTTTATGTATTACAATGTACCAGACTATTGATTTAGCCACTCCTGCTCCTGCTATCTCTCTAATGTATTTTTTCATTTTTTTTCTGCAGCCTAAGGATGACCTATTTCCCTTGCATTGACAGCAACAGCTTCTATATGTGAATACCACACTGCGAATCAACTCAGACTTTTGACCTGCTTAATTGATGAAGAAATAATGAAGGAACAGCCCACATCTGTCCATGAAACAGCTTTTTAGTGAATTGGCCGATTATCTTTGGGGGGCTAGATGTTAGAGCTGTAATTCCTAAACCCTTCTCCCATTTTGCATATGAATGCTGTCAAATGAAGATGCGAGGCTGTACTTTAAGACCAGTATTTAACTGTAACTTTATATATATAGACCTAAGACGACCCCCATAATGCAAATATTAATTTAGGAAAAAAAGAAAAAGCCTGAATATAAGACTACTTTATAGGAAAAAAGTTTTGATAGTAAATATTCACATGTAAACTATTTTTTCATATTTAACAAAAACTATGATTGAGAAAAATTCATGTTTTGTTTTTATTTCCTTTTATTTGCCAACCTGCCCCCAGTTATGCACTTCTGCCCCCCAGATATGCCGTATACCCCCTTATATGCCACTCTGCCCAGAAATACCTTATACCCCTATATGCTACTCTGCCCCCCAGATATGTCTTATACCCCCTATATGTCACTGTGCCTCCCAGATATTCCTTTAAACCCCCTATTTGCCACTCTCCCTCCCTGATATTCCTTTTAACCCACCTATATGTCACTCTGCCCCCAGAAATGCCTTATACCCCCTATATACCACTTTGCCTTCCTGATATTCCTTTTAACCCCCTTTATGCCACTCTATCTCCAGAAAGCCCTTATATTGCCCCATATGCCACTCTTACCCTCCCCGACTTACCAGTGCTTCCCTAGACTTGTCCCCCGTGCTTCAGATTCCTTGGTGCCTAGTGGGGCAGCCGGTGGAGGTCTGCGCGATACACTCCGCTGCTCCGCAGATAACCTCCGCTGCTGCTACCGGCACTTCTGCTGGGACTTCTATGCATGAGCACCGGAAAATCATGTGCCACTGGCACTCCATCATAGAAGCCCTGGCAGAAGTGCCGGCAGCAGCGGAGGTTGTCTGCACGCATCGCAAAGACCTCCACTGCCTGCCGGAGAGGAGAATCCGGGATCTGGATCTTAGTCTTGTAGTCAGACCTCCCTTCAGGGCGTTACATTTGCGTTCTTGAGGGCGTTACGTTTGTGGGCGTTTGATTACTGCTGAGCGAGAAGCAAGTGAAAGAGCAAGTGGAAATGTAACAAGAGAAAGAAAGACTGAACGCATTTTAAGGAGACTTAAACCTTGCAGGGCATTCAGTCTCTTTCAGGGACATTTCATTACATTTCCACTTGCTGTTTCACCTGCTTCTTGTGCTAGGCAGGAAGAAGGGAGGAGTGGACCATGAGTGCTTATTGATGTATTTATTGATGTATTTATTGATATATTTAGAAATTTTAATTTAATGGATCTTGTATTTGATTTAAATGTCCAATTATTTTTTTATAATATATAAGATACCATGTGAAACCCCTTATATAATATAGAACATTTGAAATATTTATATATTTGATTTATTTATATATTTGAAATGTTTAGAATATTTAGAGTAGGGAACTCCCCCTTTTCTGGTGCTAATGTCAATGTTCTTATTGTCTTGTGAAAAAATTTGAAAGAATACTTAGTTATGTATATGAGTATGCATTTCACTATGTAGTTAAGTCTGAATCTATCAGTAATTTACTGTTTTGTCACTCTGTACTATATGCTTGTTTCATTTATAGTGGTTAGCATTAGGGCAAGTGTACTGGTCTTGCTACTCCATAGGTTCCATTAACACTGTAGTGGATTGCCTCTGGATATATTTTGTTTCAGCTGTATTTTGAATTCATTTTATTGAAGTTGAAAAGTTAAAGTTAGATACAGAAGCAACAATGGTTTTAACTTTTGATGTTTCTTGTAAAATACATTAACCAAATGAAAAAGGATAAAAATATTTTAGGTCATTTTAATAACCAATTTTTAAACTACTTTCCTTGGAACTCATAGTAGTAACTCTTAGGGAATCTAAGTTGCACTAGCTGGAGCTGAATGCACTTGGAGACATGATGTACCTAGTTCTGGAATGGCTTTAGGTGTATTAAGTATTAATATCTCGATTTCTACTTAGAATCATTTTCATGTTCACTCTTAATTTATTGATGTATTTATCTACTTTTTTGAGTAAAACTAAAAAGTATTTAACGTGAAGAAAACAGATCTGTTTTATGTTATTGCTTTTTATCAGGGGTGGGGTTGAAACCCATGGAAGACAAAACACATTGAATTATGTCCTTACGGTGCATGCTTAGAGGCCTTAGTAAATTATTTTAATGTATTTTGTGTAAACAGTACAAAAATATTACATTTGCTATTGAATTATCTAATGTTTATCAAAGACTCCATCAGATACATTTAGTGTTTAAACCAAGCAATTTAAGAAATTTGCAAAGTTGGTACTTTTAAGAAGTGTGAGATGATCAGTGATGTGTAACTTACTGTTTCTAGTGTAAAGAAAAGCATAAGTGAAGACAAACTTTTCTAATAGAATGTGCTGTCATTCTGTACTAGGATAAATTAACTTATGAAATGCTGTGTTGCTCATTGCATACTTGCAAAATGGTCTTTTGATCTTCTGTAATATAATAATTCTTGCAAGTCTAAAATAACTGGATACATAAGGGACAAAATCGGTAATGCAAGAAAGTATTACTTCACTGGGACAGTTGGGGATACATGCAAAGGTATTTGGTATTAGATAAGGATAATGCAGTGAAGAATGTAAGCATGCAGGATAGGTATAAGGCTATCTTGAACAGAAGACTAGCAATTAATGACATTTTGAGGTTTTTACAGCAGGTAGTAACACAGTTAGTCTATATGAGCCAAACAGTTCTGATCTGCTGTCAATATTTTGTTTTAGTTTTTCTAAGGCATCTAGGTTTTGCCTTTCATAAATGAAATTCATAGATATTGCCAAACAAATAAAGACCAGGAACAAATAATGTAACAAGCCAATCTCCATATTACTAGAGGCCTGTCGAATTACTTATGCAATATCTAGCATTCTCTGACTTTTTTATATCCCATTTCATCATGTGTAAGGAAGAGTTATGATAGTAAGCTACCACAATTTGTCTTTCTCATTCATATCGATTCACTGTTAACAATAAATTTATTCTGACTCAGTGATGGATATACAATATTCTCCAATTTATTTTGTCTTGCACACAACTTTTAACAATCCCAGAAGAAATTTTTGGCAAGCGGACAATCTCTACAACTTATTAAATGACCTACAAATCGAAATAAGCGCTGCCAACACTCTATAATATTTCACAGTATTCCATATAACTGTCATGCACTTTTTCTTTATTCCTTTGACTATCAGAGCTTATTATGGAATGTAAAGGCTAGTAAAAAAGCAGCATTTCTTCCTAACTAACTTTGTCCATTCTTGTATTTACAGGTTCAAAACCCAAGCAGTAAAAAAATAGGTTAGCACATGCGTGCTGTCATATATTTTCATATATACGCACTGAGGCCTGTATCGACCCATGAATACCCCAGACAGAACTGTTGCCTTGAGTGATTTGCAATTCTCTTCTCAAGATAAAACTTACTTTCCATCTCTTAACCTGGTAAGACCTATATCAATATCTTAATACAAGGTTTGCAATGCCAAGTCAATGGGAACCAACCCCTCCTCATCATTTAGTCGGTGCAAGATAACTTTAAGATAAGTATAAAAAAACTCAGGGTTTTGTGAATTCACTACGTAGGTTATATTAATCACGAAATTCTAGTGTAAAAAAAATAAGCTATGGATTTATCATGAGAAAAGTGGTAACAGTTAATATATTTTATATTATTGTATCCTGCTAAAATTGTTTAATTGCGGAAATATTCCAGAATTCTATGTATTTAATGCATCTTTGACATTAAGCCAATAATGCATAAAATGCAGGAAGAATGTGTGCAAACTGGCAACATAGATCCTGTAGTATACTGAAACTGCTATATCGTAAAATGTGAATCTGTAATCTGATGAAATAGTCCTATTTGCCTCCAGTAATGTCTTGCAAAAAAGACACTGAAAGGTAAGAAGACTTTAAGTGTACTACTGATTCAATTGTGTTAGAGTTAGTCCTACCACATAATCTAATGGAAATTGGATACATAGTTGCTTTGATTATCCAGTACTCTAAGGCAACCCTCATATACATGGTCTACTGACTCATACATACATCTTTGGTTAATGTAAAACAACTCACGGTTTATTTAATATGGATCTTGAATGTATTTGTGGCCATGTCATACATGTCATGTTGTAGTAGCTTATCCTGTAGGTACTGAATGTTAATCATTGCCATATACTTACATAGGAAGCCACCTTTTATGTCTTCAATAACATGTTTTCTTTTTATTGTTATTAAAAGTTAAGACCTCAGCTACAACATAGCACAATGTTCAGAGTCATCATGCATCATTAAGTTAAAGTTTGATTAGCTGCAACAATTCCTTGTCAGACAAAGTAGCCTGAATAAATACAGGTATTTCTATATTTTTTCATTCCAGATACTGGTACAGTTATCTAAACAGGAATTAAGACAATAGATGATTTAGAAATACATGTATTTCTTCCTGCTCGCTGGGCCCTCTTTAGCTAATGTATCAGTTTGTTTTTGTTATTTCTAGTTTTGTCATAATTAAGAACTAAGTAAACCCATTTTTATATTGACATTTTTTACCTCACTTTCTAATATAAAAGTGCACATTCTGCTTTTATAAAAGTGGCCATGCTTACTGATGATCAATTAATCAAGGGGATTTGATTAGCAACACCTGCCTAATACTTAGCATCTTAATTGGAATGGAATTCCTATGGTGCTTAGTTTTTCACACATTGCTTCTCCATTTTGGCTTTATTTTTGTTGAATAAATCATGCCACGGTGTAATATGTCATGGGTTGTTGTTCATCTGAGGTTCCATTTACCTAATTTTTAGACCTACTGAGAAACAGATGATTGTTATTATGCCCTTTTTCACATGCCTGTAGCTTTACATTTGTATACTATAAAACAAGTGATTCATTAAATGTTGTTGAATATCATTTCTATGTTCACTGTGAACATTTTTCTTTCTTATGCAGGTTTAAGTCCATAGTATTTTTAAAAATGTAGAATTTTCTAAACTTCACTAGGCTGTAAAAATATGTCAAACTGTGAGGCTCCAGTAAGTTAGATTAGTTGTGCTGAACTGATGACTCATAAAATTTATATAATCTGTCCTTTTTGTAAAATAACATGCAATTTTTAATATGGTATTTAGGCATCCACAATCAGTACTTCCAAGGCCACTGAGTAATGCTTTTAATGGTGCTACTCCAAAGAGAGTGATTCCAGCACACAGTGGGTTACTTATTTCTGCTCTTGCATTAAGCAAGTGTGTTTATTCAGCTTGTTAAATTAATAAAAAACATATGCATGTATCTATGCAATGTGTCAAATGTGTATAATGCCACCATTTACACAATGCCCCTTTTTATTATTTCTATTTCTGTTTTTTTTCTATAAGTGATGTATTAGCATTGGTAACTGTATGGTAGACCACATGCAGCCCATAAAAAATATTTTCCTTCTGCTTGCAGCTGTTTTGACCTTAAATTTATAGACGTGCAAAGTGTTCCCAAAGACTTAGTTTATTGGTCAGTCATAAAAAATTGTATTTCCTAAAGTCATTCTGAAGATTAAAATGGAAGCAGAATTTCTGCAAAGACATATTGATCTGTTCAAATGCAATTTCAGATCCACTCTGTTATGTATGGATAAAGCATTGACATATAGTCACTTCTTCTCCCATGCTAACTTCACCTGTTATAAAAATAATAAATATTTTATAATGGTAAAAAACTACAGATAGATGTAATAGTTTCATCTTAAGTTCCACATTAAGATGTTCTGTGGCCTGTTTTGTACATTAAGAAAGAACTGACAATAACTTAATAACCCCATATGTATTATTTATGGTAAACTATAGTTGGTGTTAAGCTACTTCTTTGTTTACATGGTGGTACTATGTATTTCTATAATGCTCAATGATTCTACAGCATTCTGTGAGTGTGTTATAGTTTGCTGGATATTCTGTTAATTTGAGTTGGCAAGGTACCAAACATTCATGTAATTACATAAGTAGATTTATATGTAAAGAGTGTTTTTGGTACAAAATGGTGAATGCAATGCCATGACAATAGAAACAAAAAGAAGATTCCTACTAGATGTTACAGTTTTACCTCCAGAATTGCTCTTTTTATATACCTTATGTATCTTAAATATACCTCCCAGGTATCCTGTTTTAATTAAATGTCCTTTTGTCCAAGCAAACAGCCCCACTGTTCTATTTTTGTTGGCAGTGGGGACCATGAGCCTATTATGAAAACCCTCTGATCTCACTTGACCAGCCCATTGAACTGTGAAATTAATTCAGATGTGTAATGTGTTTAACATAGGGTAGTTGCAATGTAGTGAAGCTGATTGTTGGGGTATAAAACCAATACCTTATGGAGGATAAGGTAGGTGCCCCTGGCTCTACCTAAAGTAGTGTCCATGCCTGCCTATAGCTATAACCCCCAACAAAAGTTTCCTGTATTTAAAATGATCAGGAGGTTAGATAAAGATATGCAAAAATAACACTATACATAGCAATGGTTTTCAAATAATAAATTAAATTAATGAACTTATGAATGGCATGTGTGCGCACATCATTTTTACTGAGAGTGGTCTATGGGTTTGTGCATCAGTTTGCCTGAAACAGTGACTAAAGATAACAAGTGAGGTGTTTAAATGCTTGTGGTGATAGTAGTGGTGCACAAAAGTGGCAGCAGACTTATAGTAAAAGAGAGCATATATAAAGCCCATAAGAAATGTCCATAAATCTTTTTTCTTTGCTACTCCCAGAAATATAGATTACTTTAATGTTTATGCTAGATTTTTATATGTATTTGTCTGTTGCTGCAGATTTTTATTTGTCTGCTGTTACTTTGCTATGTGTGTCTATTACAGAGGTAGTGGCTATGTCTGTTGATATGTTTTGGTAGCTTCTTATCTCTGTATAGGTGAGTCTTATCAGTGCTAGTTTCATGCAGCCACTGTTGTGGGTCCATTGCAGCAACTTTGTCAATCTCCTTCATTTATATGCGTGAAACGGACACTTAGCGCATGCGTGGTTGTGCACTATAGCTGATCTGGATCAGGAAACTGCGTTTTGACAACTCTGTCAATGCAGCTTACGTTTCACGACCAGAAAGCACAGTTTATTAACATTCCAGTGGCATTTTTCTCTCCCACAGATTGCTTATAGTTATTAACTCAATAATTTTCATACATTCATTTATACAAAATATATATACATATATATATACAAAATAAATAGATAGATATAGATAGATTGTGCTGAATGCCCAAGGCCATCCTTGAAATGGGTATTATTATCATTTAAAAATGGAAGGGATACATAGTTTAAGAGATCTAATCCTTTCCAGGTGACAGGATGATGTGACACACAAAGGACCAACAGGATCTGTGGAGTCCAGTACAGACAAGGTTAATACAGCAGGGAACAAAAGTCCGTTCTTGCTTCCTGTGGAGTAGCTGAGGAAAACTTGAGCTACTCTGAGGGGGTGGAATGCCACTAACACTAAGGACCACTAGTCATAACTGGGAACTCTCCGGGTTTGACCCGGAGATTGCTGGAAGAGCGCTGCTCCTCCGGTTCTCCAGGTCAAGACCCAAATCCTCCGGGTCACGGGGTCTTGACATGGGGGGTCTTTACATGGGGGTGTCCCCCCCCCGACGTCAGTGGGACCGCCCCCGACGTTAGTGGGACCGCCCACCGACGGCAGCAGGACCGCCCACTGACGTCAGTGTGCAGTCCTGGCCACGTCCTGCAAGGAAAGGTAGCCGGAGCCGAGAAGTTCCCAGGTATGCCACTAGTATACACTGCGGTACAAGTAGCAATGTCACTCTAGGTGGCAAAAAATTGTGAACAAGCCAAGGACTGGGCAGTAGAAGGACAGATTTGTCAAATACAAGCCAGAGTAAGAAACCAGTATGCAGACAAGCTGTGGCCAGGACAAGGTGTGGCCAGGGCAGGAGACAGACGCGATGGTCAGGTCATGCCAGACAGGAAACTGAAAGGATGGTCAAAAAACAAACCGAGATCAAACCTGAAACACAAGAACAAACAATGACGGTCAAATCGACCTAGTGTTCTTCCACCTTTGTTCTACATCTCACTTCTCAAACTCTCCCTTCTGCCTGTCTGATCACAGCCTGCTAACATGAAATCTTGACATACCTCCCACACCTCCTCTACCCAAGAAACCACCCCAAACCTACCAAAACCTTCATGACCTCAACGCTCGGGGCACTTCTCTTCAACCTGGAGCTGCCCTTCCTCAATACAGCAAGAACTCTAGACGCGTATGTGCATGCATGTAAAGTATGACCCTGTCAGACACCGGCAAGTGTCTGTATTAGCAGGGTAGAAGGATCCCAGAATGCAGGACTACTGGAGGTAACAGGAACAGTCCAGAGTAGTAGAGATAGGGCACGATAGCTAAATCAGGTAGAGGCAGTACGCCAAATGGCGTAGTCAGGACACAGGCAGGGGTCGGGTCCAGGCAGCAATCAATAGCGTAAACAGGTCACAGGCAAGGGTCAGGTCCAGGCAGCAGTAGCGTAATCAAGGTCACAGGCAAGGGGTCAGGTCCGGCAGCAAAATAGCGTAGACAGGTCACAGGCAAGGGTCAGGTCCAGGCAGCAATGTAGCGTAAACAGGTCACAGGCAAGGGTCAGGTAACAGATCAATCAGGAAACAAATAGGTTGAGGAGCACAGTACTGGGGACGCTGTGTAGGGCACAGAGCGTCTCAGAATATCTGAGCGCCGACATAAGGGAGCTTGAGGGTTTTATAGAGATCCCAGACGTGGCGTCTGATGTCACGTCTAGATCTCCACCCCCAACCACCTCTTTCCCGTGAGACGGCACCAGAGGTGCCGCCCCTCCAGGGGAAGCCCCTACCCCCACTCCTCCCCTCCCTCCTGCACACTGTTAGCAGGAGGAGAGGAACTTAGGGCGGTGTGCTGGAGCGCCGCCCCCTTCGTGGGGACCTGAACCGCGTCGCCGGCATGTTCCCCAGCTCCCCGCGTGGAGTGAAGAACATACCTCCCGAGCCGGGGGCAGGGACTGGAAACCTGCCGCGAGCAGACGCGGTCTGCCACGGGAGGTAAGTCCCGGACCTCGAACGGCACGTACCGTACGCCGGGCGGTACGTGCCTTACAGAACCCCCCCCAGATGACCCCTCCGGGGGCGTTCAAGTTTGGGGTGATCAGGGTGGTTACGGTGGAATGCACGGAGCTTAACAGGAGCATGGATATTACTAATAGGTTCCCAGGAACGATCTGTCACCCCATAGCCCTTCCAATGTATGAGATATTCCAACCGGCCGTTCTTTATACGGGAATCGAGAATGTGCTGAACCTCGTATTCATTCTCTCCTGCAATCTCCACGGGAGGCGGAGAAGGAGGATCTGACGAGGGTCTCCAGGGTTTCACAAGGGAAATGTGGAAAACAGGGTGGATACGGTATTTATTGGGTAACTGGAGACGGACCGCAGCGGTACCAACCATATAAAGGACGGGAAACGGACCAATAAAACGAGGACCGAGTTTCTTCGAGGGACAGGATAGATGGAGATGTGTAGTGGAGAGCCATACTTTGTCTCCTTTTTGGTAGCACGGGGTTGGGGAACGGAGGCGATCGGCGTAGGTCTTGTAGGACTCTTGGGCTTTAAGGATGTTGGTCCGTATGGTATTAAAGGACCGGATGAGATGCTGAAGTCTCGTTGCAGCCTCAGGCACAGAATCGGAGGTAGGAGCAGCTGGCAGGGAAGCAGGGTGATACCCAAAGTTGGCGAAAAAAGGAGAACAGCCAATAGTCCTTTGTGTTTGGTTATTATAGGCATATTCGGCTGTTGGCAACAATTGGATCCAGTCATCTTGAAGATAGGTTATGTAGCAACGTAGGTATTGTTCGAGTATCTGATTAACTCGTTCAGTCTGCCCGTTGCTCTGAGGATGAAAGGAGGAGGAATAGTTGGGCTGTATTTGTAGTCCCTTGCAGAAGGCACGCCAGAAACGAGAGGTGAACTGTGTTCCACGGTCAGTTGTGATTGAGCGGGTTAAGCCATGAAGACGGAAGATCTCTTTGAGGAATAAGGTGGATGTTTCAGAAGAGTTGGGTAGACCTTTGGCTGGTAAGAAGTGGGCCATCTTGGTGAACCGATCCACCACTACCAAGATGGTTGTGTAACCCTGTGAATTAGGTAAGTCTACAATAAAATCCATTGAAATATCAGTCCATGGTTGTTCAGGTACTGGTAGCGGTTGAAGAAGTCCGGCAGGACGTTGACGTGAGGTCTTGGAGGTGGCACACACTTGGCAAGCTGAAACGTAGGCGATGATCTCTTTACGCATAGCCGGCCACTAAAAGAGACGTTGGATTAACTCCACCGTTTTATGTGAACCTCCATGTCCTGCAGCCAATGTAGAGTGGTGAAGGCGGATTACCTCCTGTCGTACAGGAGGTGGCACGAAAATCTTGTTGTGGAAGTACAGCAACCCCTCCTTACAGGTACAGAAACGAGGGGCAGTAAATCTCTTGGAGGTGCTATGGTGACAAAGTCTCTCCCACATAGACGGAAAGGATGCTAAAAAATGGCCCTTGTGTAGGATGGTCTCGTCGATGTCTGGTGTACTCTCAAATCTTTCGGTCATACGTGACAGAGCATCCGCTTTGCCATTCTTGGATCCCGGACGGTATGTAATGTTGAGATTAAATCGACTAAAAAACAAGGCCCAACGAGCCTGGCGAGGTTTTAGCCTTTTAGCTGTGCGGAGATACTCCAGGTTATGATGGTCAGTGTACACCAGTACAGGGTGGGTGGCACCTTCCAAATGATGTCTCCATTCATCAAGGGTAGATTTTAAGGCAAGTAATTTGCGGTCACCGACATCATAATTCCTCTCGGGAGGAGTCAGTCTCTTAGAGAAAAAAGCAACTGGGTGTACCATATTCTGAGGGCCACTTCTTTGAGACAGTATAGCCCCTATCGCAGAGTCAGAAGCGTCCACTTCCAAAATATAGGGTTTGGAGGGATCAGGAAAAGCAAGGATAGGTGCCGAGGTGAAGAGACGCTTGAGATGATCAAAGGCCTCTTGAGCGGGAGAGGAGTCCAGGCGAATCTACCCTACTTTTTGGTCAAAAGTGTAAGGGGTTGTATTACTTTAGAGAAATCACGGATGAATCTCCGATAGAAATTAGCGAAGCCAATAAAACGTTGGACCTCTCTCTTATTGGTAGGACAAGACCAGGAGGTGATGGCCTGAACTTTCTTGTTATCCATTTGAATCCCTTGGGGGGGTTACAAGGTACCCGAGGAACTCCACTGTGTCAGTCTCAAATGCACATTTTTCCAATTTAGCATAAAGATTGTTCTCACGCAGGCGGATGAGAACCTTGCGTACATGTTCTCTATGCTCTTTCAGGGTTACTGAATATATCAATATGTCATCCAAATAAATTACAATGAAGACATCCAAATAGTCCCAGAATACATTATTCAAGAAATGTTGAAATGTCGCTGGGGCGTTGCATAAACCAAACGGCATCACGGTGTACTCAAAATGTCCGTACCGTGTCCGAAAGGCAGTCTTCCACTCGTCTCCTTTTCTTATCCGTACCAAATTGTAGGCCCCACGCAGGTCAAGCTTGGTATAAATATGGGCCGAGCTAAGACGATCCAAAAGTTCAGGTATCAATGGCAACGGATAACCGTTCTTTATTGTAATGTCATTAAGAGCACGATAGTCTATACAAGGACGCAGTCCCCCATCTTTCTTTCCCACAAAGAACATGCCTGCACAGGGAGAAGTAGAAAGTCTTATAAACCCTTTATTAAGAACATTGTCAATATAATCTTTTAAAATTCTGAGTTCAGGGCCCGAGAGAGGATAAATTCGTCCATACGGAATAGGAGCACCAGGGAGCAAGTCGATAGGACAGTCGTAACTGCAATGAGGCGGGAGCTTGTCTGCACCTTTTTTTCCAAAAACATCGGCAAAAGTATAGTAGGCAGGAGGGATACCCGGCATTATCTTGTTGACAGGTTGTGACTCCAGAGAAAGCAACTGTCCACGTGGAGGAGTGAGTTGACATAAACAAGTAGTTCTGCAATGGATGGAGGAGAAGGAGAGTGTTCCCTTCTCCCAATTTATACAGGGGTTATGCAGTCTTAACCAAGGTAAACCGAGGATAACAGGAAACAAGGGGGACTGGACTAAATCAAATTGAAGAAGTTCGTGATGACGGGTTCCAAGGCGAAGAGTAAGGTGAGTGGTCTCTTGAGTAACGGGACCAGAGGCTAGAGGATCGACCAGGTGGATATGCAGAGCTCTGGACTTGGTGAGACGAGGTATACGATGCGCGGAAGCAAATGCTGAATCCATGAAGTTCCCGCTGGCACCGGAGTCCACCATGGCCGACGTGGTGACGGAACCCTCAGTCCACTGTAGAATGAGAGAGACGGATAAGTGAGGAGCAGACCGAAACACAGTGGGCCTCTCTGTGGTATGCATCGTAAACAGCTTACCTCCTAACTTAGAGGGTCTCACAGGGCACTCGCGGAGCATATGGCCAGCCTTGCCGCAGTAAAGGCAGAGATTCAATGTCCTTCTTCTGGAATGCTCCACGGCTGAAAGTGGTCCCCGAAAGAGACCTATTTGCATAGGTTCCTCCATAGAGGGAGAAAAGAACTGAGGGGGTCGTACAACGGCGGGAGTAGGAGCTGGAGTAGTTGCTGGAGCAGGGGCCTGATAGAGCCGACGCCTCGGAGGGCTGGATCCCAAGGTACGCTCCTGTCTATGCTCACGTAAGCAGCGATCTATCTGAATCGCCAAGTCTATAAGTACCTCCAGGGAGGTAGGTATGCCAACGCGTGCCAGTTCATCTTTCAAAGGGTCCGAAAGACCTAAACGGAACTGATCAAGGAGGGCAGCCTCATTCCACATAGATTCCACCGCAGCTTGATGGAAGTCCGTGACATACTCCTCCACTGGTCGCCTACCTTGCCTGAGGTGGCGCAGTGTGTTCTGGGCTGTAGCTGGTCTTAGCGGATCATCATAGACCTTGATTAAAGCTGACTGGAATGTGGACCAGGAGTCAAGGACCGAGTCATTAGTATGGAGAAGGTGATGGGCCCACTGCTGTGGTTCGCCTGCTAGTAATGTAATTACTGTGTGTACCTGTAAGGCACTTACCTGGCAGACGCGGGGAAGTTCCTCCTCGTCCTCCCGGCAGAAACGCCAGCACCGTTCCCTGCTACATGAAGCAGCCGCTCACACGCGCGGCCGCTTCATGAATATTTATGCGGCTGACCGCCGCCTGGATTCCGTTGCGTCGCTATGGCGACGGTGGGCGCGGTTACGTCACGGACGCCGGGGAACGCCTCCCCGGGCTATTTAAACTTCTCTAACCTATCCACCAGTGCTCAGTTGTACTGGTGCTTCCGTACCCATTGAGCCCCTTGTATTTTTCCTGTATCCTGTTCCTATTGCTGGTATCCTGACCCTGGTCTGCTCAACGGCTATCGTGTACTTCTGGAATCCTGACCCTGGCTATTCTTACGACTTGTGTATCTCTGGCATCCTGATCCCGGTCCGCTAAACGGTTATTGTGTATCTCTGGCATCCTGACCTCGGCTATCCATTCGGCTCCTGTGTACCTCCGGTATCCTGACCCTGGTCTGCTTAATGACGCTGTCCTGATCACCCGTGCTTACAGTATCACCACCAAGTGCCCTGTTATCCACCTCAGGCCCCTTGTGCGTGTCCTGTACTGAGCAAGCGTGTTCCTTTCCTGCATCCCGGATTCTTTCTGGTAAGACGATCCTTACAGTACCCTTGCACGGTCAGAGACAAAGGTGCGGGGTTTCAGTGTAAACATCACCTGGCAAGCAGTAAGAAAAGTCCGGAATTGGGACAATTTATCAGGCATAGCGATCTGAGGCTCGGGGTCCATAATCTCTCCAGGAGCAAGGCGTCCGGATCGAAGTTCCTGTAGCTGATACCGGAGATCAGCCACCTCCGCTTGGAGTTCCCCCACGGTGCGATTAAGGGAGGTTAATTGGTGGGATATAGACGTCATGGCCTCTGCTAGCCCCGCGGACTCCATGTATGGCTCAGATATTATGTCAGACACCGCCAAGTGTCTGTATTAGCAGGGTAGAAGGAGCCCAGAATGCAGGACTACTGGAGGTAACAGGAACAGTCCAGAGTAGTAGACATAGGGCATGATAGCTAAATCAGGTAGAGGCAGTATGGCAAATGGCGTAGTCGGGACACAGGCAGGGGTCGAGGCAGCAATCAATAGCGTAAACAGGTCACAGGCAAGGGTCAGGTGCAGGCAGCAAGGTAGCGTAATCAGGTCACGGCAAGGGTCAGGTCAGGCAGCAAATAGGCGTAATCAGGTCACAGGCAAGGGTCAGGTCCAGGCAGCAAAATAGCGTAATCAGGTCACAGGCAAGGGTCAGGTCCAGGCAGCAAAATAGCGTAATCAGGTCACAGGCAAGGGTCAGGTCCAGGCAGCAAAATAGCGTAATCAGGTCACAGCAAGGGTCAGGTCCAGGCAGCAAAATAGCGTAATCAGGTCACAGGCAAGGGTCAGGTAACAAATCAAATCAGGAAACAAATAGGTTGAGGAGCACAGTACTGGGGACGCTGTGTAGGGCACAGAGCGTCTCAGAATATCTGAGCGCCGACATAAGGGAGCTTGAGGGTTTTATAGAGATCCCAGACGTGGCGTCTGACGTCACGTCTAGATCTCCACCCTCTGTTCCGCCCCCAACCACCTCTTTCCTGTGAGACGGCACCAGAGGTGCCGCCCCTCCAGGGGAAGCCCCTACCCTCACTTCTCCCCCTCCCTCCTGCACACCCTTAGCAGGAGGAGAGGAACTTAGGGCGGTGTGCTGGAGCGCCGCCCCCTTCGTGGGGACCTGAACCACGTCGCCGATATGTTCCCCAGCTCCCCGCGTGGACGCGGGGAGTGAAGAACATACCTCCCGAGCCGGCGGCAGGGACTGGAAACCTGCCGCGAGCAGACACGGTCTGCCACGGGAGGTAAGTCCCGGACCTCGAACGGCACGTACCGTACGCCGGGCGGTACGTGCCTTACAGACCTTACAGACCCTTGCTTTAAACACTCATAATAAGAATTAAGTGATTTTGCTAACGTTGTGATGCAACATAATTATTTTATTTATTTATTTATATTCTTCCCAGAGAATATTTTACCAACCCTCCCTTTTTTTCTATTTAGGTCCTTCGGTTAAGAATTTATCACATCCCTTTGAGGCATGAGGTTGACTGTTGGCACTTCATCCGGATCTTGTTTTCTCCAGTTCTGCATTTCATTGGATTTAGGGTAAATCAATATTTCTTTATTTTCAATTTTAGGAAAGGGATATATAATGGACTGGAAAGTGGGCTGTAAAAATTGTTAGAAAACATATACCTCTCACATTTTTGGGGGGTTTTATTAGTACAGTTTTTGGAGTACAATGTAAGGTATTGATGAAGCAGTCTGTAGGTGGCGCTGAATGCTGTAACGAGGGGGTAAGTGACATTCTGGCCAAAAGTGGCAATAAAAAAAGCCAAACAGCTAGAATGACACTGACTGGAAACTGTCCCTGGTTCTCATTATTCTACAGGTATGCAAAACTGTTTAAATAATATAATTTTAACTACAACTGATATGTAAGAGATTCATAATGGTTCATCAATGGTTTATGTTCAGTTAAAAGCAATGCAAGGTGTAAAAGTTCTCAGCTTAAAAATAAGTTCAAAAGTTGTTATATCATTAAAAATATAGGCTCAAACTAATAGATGCACAAATATGATATATATTTCAAGTGTATCTTTGCTGGATTAATATGTTAAACCTCATTGTGAGTTATAGTAATGAATGTGTTTTGCCATGTGGTGTGCTGATATGTAAAATGGTGGTTAGCAGCCATGTACCAATAAAGAGGTAAAGAAACAGTAATGCAGATTAGTTTAAATCTGTGTGCAATCCTGAAAGAGTATTTAAGAATCAGTATGTTGAACTGGTGTATATATTGGTGTAAATGAAACACAGGACACTTGTTATTGGGATATGTTTATTGAAATGGTACAGTGAAAAGCATTCCAGGTATAAAGGAAAAAAAATGGTCTTGTATGTTGTTATGAGCAGAACACATGCTATTAGACACAATAGTGTGAAGTTTGAATCTACTGAAGTAAATTGAACTGAGTGTACAGATTGAGCATCTGAAATGGTGAATATGCACACTGATAGCACTGATCTGTGAACCTAGAGAAAATATGTTATTAATGTTAAAAATGTTATGGAAAATGTCATGCTTGCCTAAAATGCAAAAAGTGGTAATGAATAAATAAAGCCAAACAGCTGACACTGACAGCAAACTGTCCCTGCTTCTCATTATTCTACAGTTGCTGCCTCTCATTCTGCCATGTTTGAAATCGGTAACAGATCCAAAAGAAGGGAGGGGGAAGTAAGACAAAACAAATAGGTAAGTTCCTAATAATAATGGAAATGCTTGAAGAGCCAAATCGAAGTCCAGCAGACAAATATATATACACAGTTTCGCGTGTAAAGTGGAATGTTGCGGTATATACAGTAATAGCGAGTGCCGACAGGACCCCTGGGCAAAGAGGAGGGCAGCAATAAGAGGGAAGTGGGAAACAGAAGGAGGGGGGAGACAGAGCGGGTGAGGCAGGGAGGAAAAAAACACGAAGACTAATATTGGAGATACACAAATCAAGGCAAAAGAATATAACAGAGAGAAAGAAAGGAAGAGAGAAAAGAGAAGAGAGAAAAGGAGCCCAGAGCTGCTGACAACCCGGCTAACAGGAGAGTACTGAGGAAGGTAGCCCAGCAACACCTGCCAGAGACCCCTATTCCAGCAGAGGGCGAATGAGGGGCCCAGAGACAAACTCCAGCCAGTGGAACCACGTAGTCCGGTGTTTATCGGCTACCCCAACCACTAACAGAGCCATTTCCTCCAACACCCGTGTCTGCTCCACTCTGAGGACCCAGTCTTTGAGAGTGGGAGCAGAGTGGGATGGCCCCACCACAGGGGAATCAAGGCTTTCGCCATGTCAGCAGGTGGCGGAGTACCGACCTCCGAAATCACGCTATCAAGTAGGACGTATGTGAAGAGGCTAAAATTATGGTGTGACTGGGACGACCCTATCTGTGAAGTTCTGCAGCTGTGAATGAATGCTGGGGGTGTAGGATGGAAAGAATCGGGGACCAGACCATATAGCCGTGAAATGCCATTGGCAGGAAGCATAGCTGTGACACAAAGATCAAATCAGGTGAAAATCAGGTGTCAACCAGATCCCCAAATATTTGAGTTTGGGGCGGAACCAAGCTAAAGGGAAGGAAGCTTGCAGAGGGAAGATAACTCCCTAGGCAAGTTAACATTTAGAATCTCTGACTTGGAAGCATTAATCTTAAAGTTAGTACTTTCTCGGAGAATATTGGAAAGAGAAACTCTTGGCTGAGTAACAACAGGTCATCAGCATACCCAAGAATCTTGTGATGAGTCCTCCCCACCCTAAGCCCACTGATATTGGAATTCATCCTGATAGCCTGAAGGAATGGCTCCAATGAGAGCACAAAGAACAGCGGGGACAGCGAGGACCCCTGCCGAATGTGGAAGGAGTCCATTAGAAAACCGATAACACATATCTGGGCAGTAGGGGTAGCATATAAAGATTGGATCCAGGCTTGCAGCCCTGGGCCAAAACCCATGCGAGCCAAGGTGGACATCACGAAAGACCAGTCGACCCTATCAAAAGCCTTTTCCGCGTCTGTGGAAACCAGAGTGTTTCGCGTAATGCATTAAGGCCAGGGCACAAATTGTGCTGTCCCAAGCCTCCCGGCCAGGAACAAAACCAGTTTGGTCAGGGTGGACCAGAGAGGACATAAAAGGCTTCATACGATTAGCCAGGATCTTGGCAAACAGTTTCAAATCAGAGTTGAGCAGAGATATGGGACAATAACTTCCACACTGCTCAGGGTCCTTGCCCTCTTTGGGGATGAAGGCAATCGAGGCCGCTAATGTGTGCTCGTGAATATGACCACCTTCCAAGATGGAATTAAAAGCTCCCACAAAGTGAGGATCCAGTGTGATCGGAGAGTCGAGGAGGGCTGGTTCCTCCACAGTGATCTCCTATGAATTGTCTTTTCCGTTTCGGTGGTCGTGCGGCCAAGGAGTTGTCGTCCGCCGGAGAAAGAGCTATGTGGAGATGCAGCCTTGTGGTCATCCAAGGCCTGAGAGGCAAAATCCGCCGGGGTCCGGAAATATTCCCGGAGAGAGGTCGAGTGGGCGACCACTTGGAGCAGGTTGTTCCGTGTGAGCTTTTTTGTTGCGTCCCATGCTGGAAATCGCGTTTGCAGGCTGAAAAACATGCGAGCGGCCATCTTCATCTGCGTTTGGGCACGCCCCTCTTCATTGGCTTTATATCTCCACATGATTTTGGTCGGATTTTTTACAAAGTTTTACAGTGATATTGGTGATTTGTCACAAATTTCCTCCTTCAATAAAAAAAAAAAACTCAGAAGAAAACATTGAAAATGTAGACCGGCAGATCTTAAGGTTGATTTGTTCAAATTTTGTATAAACCTACATTTAAAATTGTTTTTTTTTCCTTCTAACAGTACGGATCAACACCAATCTCGCCCCAAATATGGTAACCGTTCTAAGTTTAATCCTCCTTAACATCAGTCCTGCTGTAAAAAATTTTGAGAGTGCTGTATCTAAAGATCTTGAAAAGATGTTTCAACTAGACTTGTGCATTCGTCTTCGGGCGAACATGAAGAGTGCGTTTTCGTGTTCGTTCCGAGGAGATGAAGAAGAGAAGATAGCGGCGGTAAAACGTAGACGAAGACACAAAGAATCTTCGTCTTCGTCTACTAATCTCCCTGGTCCCTTCCCCATCTAGCCTACCTTATCTTCACGGCATCGCAGGAGCTGACGGAAGTGGAAATCCGTCAGGAGTTAAAGGGCAGTGCGAGTGAGCCTATTGGTCGCCTACAGGGACCTCCTCTGGCATCAACCAAGGGCAACATTTTTTCTAGCCATTTAGAAAAGATATCTGATTATTATTATACATTTCACACTCTTTTCACATAATAAATTGAAATGTTTAAAGTGTGTGTTCACCATGATCAGGGCTTAGGTGTTCAGGCGCCCTGTGCTACTTCTCTGGTGCCCCCTCGACAAAAAAGAAGGGGGGGGGAATCTATTTTTAATGAGATTATGTGCAAGTACAAAAAAGCACAATAAATAACTGGAAACACTGGTAACAATAATGTAGCTTAAATACATTAAATATAGGAACAAAAATGCTAACAAAAACATTTTCCCTAAATCTTGAAAAAAATTGGACCCTAGGCAATTATTTCCTTTGCACCCCCACCACGCTCCCTAGCATGCAATCACTCCCTCCGCTCCCACACATAAAAAAAAATTTCCACACTGACTGCAGGTTAGGGAAACAGTGCAGTCTTCCCTTCTGTCTCTACTGTGACTTTAAAAGGGCCTCTCTCCCGGACTGTTCCCCAAGTCCTTTTGTTCTGTCATGCACTAAGCCATACCTCTCTGTTCCTTCCTCCCTGTAGTTCAGGTATAGATCAAATAAAAAACACATGTAAACAACACTTGCATGTATAGCATTGCAGGTATAGATCAACTGAGGATCACATGTAAACTCAGCATTAAAGGTATGGATAAAAACAAAACTAAATAACAGGCATAGATCACAGGTTGCACACCCCAAAGCCAGCCCTGGTGTCCAGATAGAACTTGACCAGCACCCAGATTACACACACAAATTACAGCCCAGCGTGAGCCATCTTTGTCCCCAAACAGGCCAGCGTGAGCCATCTTTGTCCCATAAACACCCTGCCTGTGCCATCTTTGTCCCCAAAGCTTTCCACAGATCACTTGTACATCTATCATACACACAAAACACTTATACACTCATTCAATGTGTCATTTACACAATTCCTTCACACAATTATCCATTCTCGCTCATTCACACAAATCATTTACACATATTCATTAATGCATTATCACCATTCATTCACACATTAATTTATTCACACAATTCAGCCACACACCAATTCATTCATCCTCACTCATTCACACAATTCATCCACACATTCATTAATTCTTACTCATTCTCACTCTTTCTACTACTTCAAGATTCTTACTACCTCCCCCAAGCACATTAAATTTTACTTTAAGGTCGTCGGACTGGCACTAAAATTGTGAATAGTGTTAAAATTGTTAAAAAAAAAATAAAAAAAAAATCTTGTTTAGAAACAGTGATGCACGTCATTCACATTTTACCCTGTACGTGCCAAAATAAATGAAAATACCAGCCATATGTGGTGTTTCCAAAAACAGGCCAAATACATAAATACACTTTTGGAGGGTTTTTTCTATTTACACTATTTATAGGTGAAGCTATGAAAATATTTCCTTTTTTCCTAATTCCTCCCACATTTTAGATATTTTTCATACTAAATGATGGTTTATATATAATTATAATTTCAAAAGAAAGCCCTACTTGTGCTGAAAAAATAGTGGTTAATCAGAGTTGAATAAAGTCATAGAAAAAGCACAAAAACTGCTTGGTCATTTAGTGCAAACATGAAGAAAAAACCCGGTCCTGAAAGGGTTGTGTAGGTTTCAATTTATATGTAATATGTGGCTGTTTGAGTATTGTTCCATCACACATGGTTTTTTAAACAATGTTTTATTATGTATTGAGAGGCAGATACCAACTATTGGTATCTAGTCCTTTTCTACAGCTCCACTTGCCTCTTCTTGTTTTTCTGTATTCTTTCTTCTGTCTTCTTTCACGGTCCGCTTCTTCCTTCTTTCTGTTTATTTAACCAGACTTCCAACAAAGCGTCTGATTGCAGGAAGTGGGTAGCAGCTGTTCACATGGTTTGCATCCTGGCTCTGCTCTTTTGTGGAAGTACTCCGAGAAGACAGAATAATAATAAACACATTTGTGGAGAAAGAGAGGTGCAGAAACTCTTGTCTTTCTCTGCCAAACCATTTGCAATATCCTGGTCTCTTGAAGTACTTGCTAAAGGGCAGAGCCACAGTGTGCCCAATGGGACGGTCTCTCCCTGTCAACTTTTGCAGGACCCATACAACATGTGACTGATGGGTTTCGAGGGAGGGAGAATGTATCAGGATGTTGTCGAGATTGACTACCACACACTGTTGCAGCATGTCCAGAAGAACGTCATTAATGAACTCTTGAAAATTGGTGTGAGCGTTAGAGTCCAAAGAGCATGACTAATGCCCACCGCTGGTGTTGAATGCTGTTTCCCACTCATGTCCCACCTTTTATTCTTACGAGGCTATAATTTCCTCTCGGATTGATCTTAGTAAAAATTGTAGAACCTTTCAGGCGGTCAAAGAGTTCAGTGATCAGCAGAATGGGGTATGCAGTCTTAATGGTCAGGTGATTGAGACCCCTATATTCTACAAGGTCTCAGCTTGCCACCTTTCTTCTTTACAGAGAAAAAGGCAGTGCATGCTGGAGAGTTGGACTTGCAAATGACCCCCCGGGAAAGCGCATCAGCAACGTACTCCTACATGACTGTTATCTACAACAGACAGAGGGTATAATTGCCCGCAGAGTTGTATGGCACCTGCTTGAAGAAGCTGCAGGGTACTGACTCATATTTTGTCAAAAACATCATGGTACTCCTGATACTCTTAAGGCAGCTGGGATACCAAGGTCATACACGTGTGTTTGACAGGCCACATAAGACATTCAGAAGCACATTGATTTGTTGAAAATAAAGTTTGTGTGAATCTGAATGGACAAATCTGACATATAGCATTTACATGCTAAAGCCACCTCATCTTTTATAAATAAAAACTTTATTTAGAGACAAGTGTTTCCTGTTATGAGCAGGTGTTATGTTCCCATGTACCTACTGGACATTTTTTTATGGAAAATACACAGCATCTTCCACAGGCTGAAGTTTTTTTGTGAAAATAGGTGAATAAAAATGACTTGTTTTATTCACTAAAAATGTTAATGTCTGTCCTTTCGCATAGATTCGCACTTCTAAACTTTTACCCAAGAAGTTTAACTAGTGTTGTGTTCCTTATCATAATTATATATTATACTTGCCTCAATAAGAAACACATGACAGCTGCATCTTCGTGACAGATGTGCCTCTAATTATTTAACGTCTTTAATTTGTGCTGCATTATCTTCATTTCATCGTGTACCTTTTTCTTGTCTTAAATCGAAATAAAGCATTAAAGAAATTAACAGATTGCAAATTCAAGAGCTGGTTTAAATCTCCTTATTACCATAAAGAAGGGTAACTATAAAGAATGGGGAACACTAGATTTTTTTTTATCTTATGCACCATATTGCTGTTTATAATGATTGGATAGTTTATTTACGTCTGTGTGATCAGAAACACAATCCGATTTCAATGATCAAGTAAGGCAACTGCTTTATTTTTAATTGCTGTATCCAAAAGTACTGCATGCTGTTAAAGCTTTTATTGTGAAATATACTGAATAACAAATTTATAATAAGGAAAAGCAAAAACCTTACAGATTCCTGTTGAAATATAAAATAAAATTAGGGCATGCAACAAGAAAATACATAAAATACATAGCCAGTGCAGACGAAAATTTTTTTTTATATATATATATATAGATAGATATGTTTAGGTATTTGTTTGCAAACGCCCTTATGCTATAGTTTATCATGTTAATTGGATGCAGTGGGACTAAAATTGGATCATATTCTTCCACTTTTTAAATCAGTTTAACCTTTTTTATATTGTATTACCGTATTGGCTCGGATATAGGCCGCACCCGAATATAGGCCGCACCCTAATAGTTAGGTGCTTCTTTAAAGAAAAAAGTTTCTGCCTCCCCCGAGATATGCTGCCACTCTGTCCCGAAGATGTACCCCCGTGAGATATGCTGCCACTCTATCCCCCCCGAGATATGCTGCAACTCTACCCCCCCGAGATAT
>VKOC01023257.1:0-23966 GCA_009364415.1 Spea multiplicata
TCAACCTCCTCTCGCTCAATGTCAAGGGTCTTAATACCCCTGAGAAGCGCTCCTCCCTCTTCCGAGATCTCCGCAGGGGTCGGGTAGACATCGCCTTTATACAGGAAACTCACTTCCTGGGGCTTCGTGCTCCTCGGCTCTCCAGCCGCTCTTACCCCACCAGTTTTTTCAGTAATAACCCGACGGCGAAAACTAAAGGAGTAGCGATTATTTTTTCTGTCCAAGTCCCTTTCAAAGCCTTAGACGTTGTAGCGGACCCCGAGGGGAGGTTCT
Organism: Spea multiplicata; assembly: GCA_009364415.1. NCBI lineage: Eukaryota > Metazoa > Chordata > Amphibia > Anura > Pelobatidae > Spea > Spea multiplicata. Next base: position 274 of record VKOC01023257.1, read on the forward strand.
TATTGGTCAAGGGCACGATCGCGGATCAAATGTACACATTGGTGAATGTCTACCTCCCTAACCGAGGTCAGCATATCACTCTTCGTTCTGTCCTGCAAAAGCTCACTGGCTTTCAGGAGGGGATTCTGGTCCTAGGGGGGGATTTTAATGTGGCGCTATACCCGGCCTTGGACACCTCTTCCGGGACTACGCGGACTCCTCGCCATGTCCTCCGCAGGATCCATTCCCTCCTCACTGCGCACAGGCTAGTCGATTGTTGGAGGGCTCTTCATCCCAGCGTGCGGGACTACACTTTCTATTCCGCACCTCATAACTCGTATTCCCGCATTGACTTCTTCTTTCTTCCCTGCCACCTTGCCCATCTTCTTCGCCGTTCCGCCATTGGGTCGGCAACCTGGTCGGACCATGCTCCTTTATCTCTCTCCCTGGCTTCCCCCCTCCCCCGTCCCACTGGGGGCTCATGGCGCCTCAATGAATCTGTTCTATCTGATGTGTTGGCTCGCTCTGAATCGCTCGAAGTCCTCCGCTGTTATTTTCGGGAGAACTTACTCCAAGGTACCTCTGAATTAATGGTCTGGGAGGCGCACAAATGTGTGATTAGGGGACATTTTATCAAGGAGTGCTCTAGGCGCAAGCGCGCGGAGCGGGAGAGGATGGACAAGCTCTATACTGACATAGCTTTGGCAGAACAGGCCCACAAATCCTCCGTGTCGGCAGGTGACCTGCAGCTCCTCCTGTCTCTTCGGGGTGAGCTGGCCTCGATTCTCAACCGCAGACTGCACAACTCCTTTCTGAAGACTAGGGCACTGTACTACGAGCATGGCAATAAGCCGGGTAAACACCTGGCTCGGGCTCTGCGGGCTGTACGTAAACCTACCTATGTGCCCAAGATCCGCTCCTCGAGCGGTCTCCTTCACTCGCACCCCTCCGATATCTCCCGTTGCTTTCAGAATTACTACGAGGGCCTATACAACCTCCGCACGTCTCCTCCGGGCACCTCCCTTCCCAGTCAGTCAGCAGACATTCGGTCGTATTTAGATAGGACTATTAAACGGACTATCTCGGCAGACGACGCAGCCTCGCTAGACTCCCCGATCACACTATCTGAGTTTTTATTGGCCCTTAAGTCTTCTCCGGCAGGGAAATGCCCCGGCCCTGATGGGCTTCCTCTGCGTTATTACTCGGAATTTAAGGAAATTTTGGGGCCTCACTTTGTGAGTGCCTTCAACTCTATTTTAGCTGGCGCTAGTATTCCGGATCACACTCTGTCGGCCTCGATTACCCTGATCCCCAAGGAGGGTAAAGACCCAGAGCAATGCAGCAGCTATAGGCCTATCTCGCTCCTGAATGCTGATCTGAAGCTGTTGGCCAAGATCCTGGCTAACCGTATTAAGCCCTTTATGCCCTCTCTGGTTCACCCGGATCAAACTGGCTTCGTCCCTGGGCGGGAGGCTAGGGATAGTACTATCAGGGCCCTTACGCTTATGCACTACGCCAAGCACACCGCGACTCCGACTATGTTGCTTTCCACGGACGCAGAGAAGGCCTTCGACAGGGTGGACTGGCCTTTCATGCTATCCACCCTGACGTGCATGGGTTTCGGTCCCGGTCTGCTGACCTGGATTCGGTCCCTGTATTCTACTCCCTCGGCTCGTGTCCGGGTTAATGGCTCTCTTTCGGATTCCTTCGCTATTCGGAACGGGACCCGGCAGGGCTGCCCGCTGTCCCCTCTGCTCTTCGTGCTCTCTGTCGAGCCCTTCCTCCAAGCAGTCCGGATGAACCCTGACATCTGTGGGTTGCGGGTCGGGGGCACTGATCATAAAATTTTGGGTTATGCAGACGACCTCCTCTTTGTTGTCACCCGCCCACAGATCACTCTCCCGAACATCCTTCGGGAGTTCTCTACATACGGTGCCCTCACCAACTTCAAACTCAACGCCTCCAAGTCCGAAATCCTGAATGTGAACCTACCTCAGGAGGTGGTCTGTCCCCTGAGGGCCTCCTTTCCTTTTACCTGGTGTAGCTCTAAATTCAAGTACCTGGGGACTTGGTTGACGTCGGACTTCTCCCAACTGTTCCACCATAATTTCTCCCCTTTACTGTCCACTATCCGGTCAGACCTGCTGTCCTGGAAGTCGTTGACGATCTCCTGGCTGGGTCGTATCAATGTGCTTAAGATGAACGTCATGCCTCGTATTCTATACCTGTTTCAGACTCTCCCAGTTGCTATCCCCCCCTCTTTCATTGCCTCTCTGCGTGCAGTTTTCCTGCGATTTGTCTGGGGCTCTCGGGCCCCTAGGGTGCGCCTGGCTACGTTGATTCTCCCCAAATCTAGAGGCGGCCTGGCGTTGCCCTGTCCCCGCACTTATTATAGAGCGTGCCATCTGCTCCGTGTAATGGAATGGTCCCATAGCCCTGCACATAAACAATGGGTGGCCGTGGATTCCGCATTGATTGGCCTTCCTGTGTCCTCTTTACCATGGCTCCTGTCCCCCACTGCTCGGGGTGTGGCTTCACCTCACCCCTTCATACGGGCTACCCTTACGGTCTGGTCCCAGGTTCTGAGGAGGACACGGCTATCCTCTGTGCCCTCGCCTCTGACTCCAGTTAGGTGTAACCCTGATTTCCCTCCGGGGATGAGTGGTGTCTTCCTCTCGCCTGCGTCTGGGAGGTCGGAAATCCGCGCTTACCTTTCTGGGGCTGGCCTTAAGCCTCTGGATCAACTTTCTCGCCATACACCCCCTTCTTTTCTGGACGTGTTCCGCTATGCCCAACTCCGCAACTTTGTGCGGTCGCTGCCCCGAAGGCACACTCTGTCACGTGCGCTCACTGTGTTCGAGGACCTCTGTGTTGCTGATGAGCTTCCGCCCCATGGCATCTCACGGCTCTATGGTCTACTTCTTGAGGAATCTAACCCGGTACCTCCTACGTTTATGGGACGGTGGGAATCTGAGCTGCAGGTTGCTTTTACGGCGGAGCAATGGGAAAAGATATGCATCCTTACTCACTGTTGTTCCGTGAGTACTGCTGACCGGGAAATGTCTTACAAGCTCCTGGCTTTGTGGTACCGACCCCCGGCATTAACATCCCTTTATCGCCCTGATGTGCCGAACCGGTGTTGGAGATGCGATGCCTCCCCGGGCTCTCTCCTGCACTTATGGTGGCAGTGCCCTCGTATAATCCCATTCTGGAAATCCGTACACGCTCAGCTGCGAAGCCTCACAGACAGCGAGGTTCCGTTCACTCCTGAGTTCTGCCTCCTTTTTCATACCTCCTTCTCGGAACGATGGTTCCGCAGGTCTATCACTCGCCACCTCCTTACGGCGGCAAAGGCTCTCATCCCATTGCATTGGGGTGACCCTGCTCCGCCTACCTTTAAGGAGTGGGTCCTCCGGGTTGAGCGCACGAGGGTCTTGGAGGAATTACGTTTACTCGCCACAGGTGCGGAGGCACGATACCAGAAGACCTGGTTTTACTGGCTGGAGTTTGTCTCCGGCCCTACTATCCGTCCCCTGCTGGATTAGACGCCCTGAGACGCGTTTCCCCTAGGTAGAGTCGGGGAGGTTGGAAGGCGTGTACTTTCTTTCCCTTATTCACCTCAACCCCCCCCCCCCCCTTTTTTTTTTTTTACTTTACCTTCCCCCTTTCTCTCCTGTGCTCCCACTTCCTCCGCCCTGTCCTCGTCAGCTATACTGTCTTGTGTTCCTCCGGATCTTTCCCTTTGCTTCCCGCTTTCCGTCTTTCCCCTTTTTCCTTCTCTCCTCCACATACCTCTTCTCTCCCCTCTCTTTTCTCTTAACCGTCCTTGTCGTTTTCCTCGCCTTAGAAGGCGTTAGCATGGGGCCCTCTTCCATAGCCGCGCTTGTGCTTACGCGGTGGAGTATGTTGTGTGCTCCACTGTGTGGGCACGGTGGGCTGTACTCGTGCAACATGTCCTTTATATGATGCGGCGTGTTTCTTCGGGTCTTTCACGGCGATGCTCTCTATATCTTCCTGTTTTTGCCTCTTATCTCCTTTTCGTTCTGTACCCCCCTTTTTTTTTTTTTTTTTTTTCTTCTCTCCTCTTTCTTTCCTTCTTTCTCTCTCAACACTGAGGCATTTGATTTCCTCTTAAAATTACATGTTGCCGAAGGAAACATTTGCTGCCCCTCCCCACAAAACCATGGCCTGTTTCACCATACACTGTACATTGACATTGAAATTATTGCAACCATTCTCTGTATGACCTACGCCTGGTCCCATGGTTCGTTTCTATATATCGTGTGCCATCATGTGGGGTGCGCTCTCTCTCTCGTCGTTGCTCCCTTTATTTTTACCATTGCCTTTTGTTTTTTCTTTTGCGCAACGATGTGTTGGATGTTGCTGATGTACTTCACTGCACTGTTCCTTGACCCCCCCTCCCCCCCTTTTTCCTTTCTGTATCCCTCCCCAAAAACGTTTGGAAAACAATAAAATTTGATTTACCCTAAAAATATTGGAACTGTTTCTAACGAAAAAAAAAATAACTTTATGTTCAAAATCTGTCCTTTGTTTCAAAAAAACATATTCCCATGACAGATGCAGTCATCAATTTGTCTTAGTCTGTCAATTCTAGTTTTGTCATACCCCTTGACTGTAAGAAGCGCTGCGTAAATAGTTGCCGCTATATAAATAATAAATAATTATAAAATAAAATAATAAATGTTGATATGTTTTGCAGTTATTATCATTAACAGTTGATTATAACTAAGTGACATAGCACTTACATGCATTTAAGCAATGATACATGAAGGAATATTTGAATTTATTGGCACATTCTGGTACCCTTTGCCTGCACAAAAATCTCAGCTATAGTATATAATCATAGCTATAGCCTTTTCTTAAAGGGAGAAACATTTCTGGTACTCTAGGTTCTAGTACTCGTTTAGGTTTTCTATTATGACATCAAAAACGGTGGTGGACTTAATTAATGGTGAGAAACCCTGCAGTCAATGGTGCATTTAGCCACACTCACTCCATGCCCGATTTCTTGCCCACTGCCTTTCAATTCTAAACTATCTGGGGTTAACCGGCATGGGTTTACTGCAGGGAGACTAATTTAATTTATTTATTTGACCAAGTAACTACAATAATAGACCAAGGTTTTCAGTAATTGAAACTATCCCTCATAGAAGACTTAAAATAGTTGGTTGAGTGACAGGAAACAAAAGGTTGTAGTCATTGGTGTATATTCAGAGGAAGGGCTTGTTACCAGTGAAGTACCTCATTGATCAGTTTTGGGACCCATATTTTTTCATATGTTTATTAGAAATATCACAAAACGTCTTAAAGGTAAGGACTAGGAAAGATTTTCAACAGGGTAGACATTCCTTATGGAACAAGCAAAATGGAAAATTATTTAATTAGTAGAATGGTCGTGAGTGTAGCAGCTGCATTTGAACATTGATAAATGTAAAAATTCCAAAGCTGAATATAGCTTCTGTGACAACAGAAGAGAGGAACTTGGGAATAATTATGTCTGAGGACTTAAAGGTCAGCACGCAATGCAATAAAGCATCAAAAAAGCAAGCAGGGTGCTGGGTTGTATAGCTAGAGGCATTAGTAGCTGCAAGAGGGAGGTGGTTCTGCCACTTTACAGATCTCTGGTCAGACATCACCTAGAATATTGTTTACGGTTCTGGAGACCCCAGGAGGATATTGACATTTTGGAGAGAGTTCAGGAGGAAAGCTACAAAAATGGGAAAATGGTTTGCATGATAAAATTAGTACAAAAGACTTAAGATCTTAATATGTATAGCTTGGAGGTAAGACGAGATATGATAGAAACACTTTAATACATAAATGCATATGAAATGATACAACCAAGTACAAGAGGGAGTTTATTTCAAATTAGAAAAAATGTAAAGGATCAGGGGCATACAGCATTTTACTGTACTGGGATGGTGGTAGGGTGGTAGAAGTAGTGGAAAGTAAAACAACAAGGAAATTAAAACATGTATGGGATGGGCATAAAGCTATCCTAAATCTAAGGTGAGACTAAAGACTTATTAAGGTTTGAACATCAGGAATAAAATAGAAAATATTCTGTATTTGAATGGTTATATGAGCAGCTAGCTCTGATGACTTGCAATGGTGCTCCCCTAGAAAAGGGGTCCAGGTAGCCTGACCTGGGAAGTTCCCAGATATGCTTATTACTAAATAAGTTAGTTTATTAAATGCAAAAACACAAATAAAGAGAACCTCGTTAAGAAATCAAAACTAAGCATCCTATCATGAAGACAATGTCACTTTGTCTTGCCTCTGTTTCCAACTTGACACCTGCACCTTATCCAAGCTGAACTTCTTATCACTGCTCCCTCCAATGCTAACATTCACTTAACAGGCTCCCTCAAAGTGAATGTTGCAACCATCATCCCCACTCCACATGCTTGCTGCCTAAGTGTCACCATTGACCCAGACCTCTCATTTACGCATCGTATTCAGTGCATACCCAGCGAAGACCATTCAAAAACACCTACCTAAATATTGGGGATATGGTATCCAGAGAAAGCTTTAAATTACTCTTTTGGGTTAAAATTAAGTGTAGTCCCACTAATTTAGCTTCTTGGTAAGTAATGTAGCCATGAATAATTAGACAGGACTCACCAACCTTGAAGTACTTCAACGTAGTTGTGGGCTAAACAATATATGGCCATATGGTGTGGTGGAACCCCCAATATTTATGCCTGGTGTTTTTCGAAATGGTATTCTCTGGGTATGCAATTAACTCTTGCCTTGTTTCATGTACTTAATGGTGATTATTATTTTAGCAGCTACCTGGGAACCTGAATGTGTATGCGGTTTATGCTTTTTAGGTTGTGTGCTTTCCTATTTTGTATATATTTTTTTGTATTTGCAAATCTACAAATTAAAAATATTGCTCTTATTCATGCATTAATTATCTTCTGTCTCCCTCAAGTCTGGTGCTGCCGTTACTGTGTTTCAATGCTACGTTGTGCTCACTAATCCAAGTTTATGTTTAAAAAGCTATGTGATTGTTAGGAAACCCTTTTACGATTATGTTACACAGCTAGAATGTCATTGTTTTCCATGAAAGCAGCTAAGTGACCCCAAACTCTTTCTTACCCATCACATTTCCTTGCCCTCTGGTGCTGTCAAGTGTCCCGCCATTTCCTTTTTACTTCAGTGAGCCTATACATATCTCTAGTACTATTATGAATTTGAACAATGTTCTCACTGAGATACAGTTGTGTGCCTGGTCTGCCCTTTTGAGCAGGGTCCTTCCACCTTTTGTTTATATAAGTCCAAATTGCGATGTACAATTTGTTATGTACTGTTTACCCATTGTACAGAGCCGCAGAACATGAAGGCCCTATATAAATCAATACACAATAATAACTTGATGTTAGTCACAAGATGGAAAGCGTTAGAGACAGGCACATCGTTTTAAAGAATTCTCGCTTTAGTTGAGAGTTCCAATTCAGAAATGGGAAATTTTTGGCACATTTTAGAATTATTTTACTTTATTTATATAGCGTCAACAATTTATGCAGTGCATAATACATATATTCAAGCAGTATGAAAAAAACTAGAATTGACAGACTAAGACAAACCAATTCATTAGGTAAAGAGGACCCTCCTTGCAAGCTTAGACTCTGGAAATATACCATATTTATTTTTTCTCACACACAAAAGTTAACAAATACGTTATGTAAAAAATGTATTGTTTAAACATTTTCAAACAGAAGAGAAATATGTTTACATAACTTATGGGTGTCTTAGTTTTGTTCATTAGTTATGTCATATATCCACAGTGGACAATTGTTGAATATTAGCAATATTATAATTATTCAGCATATTCATTTTTTAAAGTGAAAAATATATTATTACGCCGTACCGGCATCAATCAAATCATGAATAGAATGGTGTCGGTTCTAAAAGTATTCGTCTGCTACTGTACCTTCTTTTGTTAATATGAACTGAAGAATTCCGTTCAAAACAACAAATCACCCTTAAAACATGTATGAACAGACAACTCCGATAATACTTCCCATATGCCCAGGAAACATTCATTCCTCAGCCCAACTCCCAAGAAATAAATCAAAAGTGGAGAAAGACATTAATCTCTGCTATTTTAGTCTTGCTGGGATTATATATTAAATCAACAATGAGATGCATGCAGCAGGGGTATTCCTTTGGAGAATTATTACTTAGAATCTATTTTGCCAATGCCAACTATTATATTCAATAATGGGAGATAAAGTGATTTTTTTTGTCTTTAATATTAGTACTGTTTGTTACAAAATCACATTTTATGAAGAAAAGACACAGTAAAGCAACATAAAGTATATTTGGTGTTTATTTTGTGTTTGGCCTTTAACCTTTTGAGTGCTGGGGTCTGGACACATATTCCCCATGAGAAAATGTTGTTTTGCTATAATTAGAGTTAGGTGACAACCTTATAAATACTTTACACATTATCTAAGTAGATTGACAGAGAAAGAGAGGATCACTTCACTTTCTCTTCTAGGAATCTATCACAAAAGAACATGCCTTGAGGAGGCAAATTGCCTACCCTGTCAAAGTGCCGCCTGGGTCCCATGGACCCAGCGGGACCTATGAAGGAAAGAGCTCTAGGTTCAGATAATTTTACTATTTTGCTGGCCAGCCTATTTCACAACACATTTGCTGACAACGTTATGTCACTTTTCTAAGGACCCATTGTAGCAAGCAGCAACAATAGGCTCCAGGTTCCATGGACCAATCCCTACCTAAATCAGATTTTACTTTTTATTCATTTTCTTGTTGTTTCAGAAGCTGCTTTTGGGTCTGTAACTCATCTGCAAAACTTTTAAAGGAAGACTGTCTGTTTAACTGGAAATATTAGGCTTTCTACTTTAATGGATGTTTCACAAGTACAGCACACACAAGTCTTCCGCTGGGAAAAGGGGGTTAGTTGGCTCAGTAGTTCGGCTCAACTACAGAACAGGACCACTGCAATCAATGGGCCCACTTTGCCAACCATGTATCACATTAAACGTGTTAAAGTGTGCAAAAACACTTTTGCAGAGATTCAGAGACTCTGTGACATGGGTTGCAGGTTGTGGAGCAATACCAAGCTCTTTGGCATTCTGGACCCAATTTCAAGTGTATACCATGTGCTCTCCCTGATCTTCCTTTAAGTTTTAACCAAATTACAAAAGCAAAGACAAATACTGATGACCACTACTGCACACTACACATCTTGATCTTTAGCACTAAGATACATTACAAGATTAGCTCAGCTGAATCGGGCTCTGTTCTCACAAACATTTAATGTCAGAGGGATAAACTGATTATGTCTACAAAAACCAAAAGGAGACTATTTAAGAGGTTACTGAAATAGTCCACAGGAATATTAAATAAATGCTATATATTCTAAATATTAGTATTGCATTTTTCAGGCAAATGAAAGAATTTGGCAAAGCGTTGAGATGTTGTTAGTGTGAACAACCATGAACAATAGGTCTTCAAGCCATGAATACATATTAAGATGCACACCCCTAGATGATCTTAAGACATGCTTAAAGTACTTTGCCTATTAAGATTTTTCCAACTCAATGCTTGCAATGTCATCTGATGACTTAAAATGATGAGAGTCTTCTGTTCCTAAGTCTCCAAGAATGTTAACCAATGTACACCACTGAGCAACAAAAGGAGGAATAATGCCACCCAGAGTCTCAATTGCTTTCAATGCCAGCTGTAACCTGATAAAATCCAGAAGCAGAAGGCCTTCAATGCAATCATCTCAAATTGAACAAAAAATGCCATTCTGAATACCCCTTTAATCTTCTTGACTAATACAAGAAGAAGTAGAACACTATTTTACCTCAGAAGATAATAGGGAGTAATTAAAATGATTGCACCTCATTGAAGAATGGACACAACCTTGTTTCTTTATACACAACATTAATCTTCAAGGACAAAACACATATACAGCAGTTAACTACATAATAAAAATTGTTTTAAAAGGGTCCGCAAAGAAACACGACAAGGACCTATAGTGTTTATTCTTTCTATTTTCTTTCTTTGGCCGAAACAATGTTTAAACCAAATGTCAATATTCTTACTCAGCTAACACTATGTAATATGACTCATATTCTACATGATGTAAAATAGTACAAAGGATGTTAAGAGTTGTAAAAAGGAACAAATTATTTCTAAGAAAAAGGTTTGCACGTGTCTGAAAAAGCATGGAGAGGAGCACTTTCCATTCAGCTGAATATTTTACATGAAATGAGGGGCTCCTGCTGAGAATGAGACAGATGATGGGAACATTGATGAATCATGTTTATTGCTAACCATCAAGTTTGGAAAGTCACATGCAGTGCTACAAAAAAAACAACACAATCTCTTATTAAATTTGTTTTTCTTTATCTCATCTCCTCATGTTTGCTTTATCTTTCCTCCTAGCTTACTTAATATCTCCATTTTCTCCCTATCTTTCCTCTTATTCATTATTTTATTTGGCACCCCCTTCTTTCACTTGCCTCTCCCCCTGTAACTCACATATGCACTGGGAGATATTTTACACACACTCTCACATGTGCACAGACTTACACAGTTACACCAACACACATACTCACTAACACACACACACATACTTACACCTACGCACCCATCCTCACACACAAAGGTGCAGAGTTGTTTGAACACTCACGAAAATAGAAAATAGGCATTGACATGCTGCCCTTTTCTTTGTAGAAACAAATAGTTCTGGCTCTTAATGTCACCAGTTGTAACCAAACTGGGGGTTGGCATAGCTGGCAAACAGCTTAAGTCCTATGGGTGTAAAATTAATTTCACAACCAGTATGTGGATGAGCAGACATAGCACATTCAACATGACTGTCACTGCTCACTGGTTATCTTTTACATCGCTGTCATGTCTTCTCAGAGAGGATTTTCAGTGTCGCAGTCTGTAGTGTGCATGACAGCAGAATATGCCTCAACTCATGCCTAAATATTATGTTGTTCTAGAGAAAGGCAGCCAGAGAGATAGAGGAAAGAAGAAAAAAGAGCAGCTCTACAGAGTAGACTGTTGATTAGTGACCTTGTATGAGACCAGGTCATGTAAAGAATGTCGCTGCAGTATGTACACACTCACAGAATGGAGTCAGTTACACAGTTCTACATCCCACATATAGCAAGGCAGTACTTTACATGTACCTCCTATATGTGTCCTGGAAAACAAAGTTGATGTGGTCTCTCTACAATAGACTAGTCCCAAACACAAGAAGCAGATACGTTGTGGTATTGGTTGTGGTCTTGGTGGTAGATACAGGAATTGAAGGAAGATGCAGAGAGAGGATGGGAATGAGTAAGGGCAAGGCCAAGGACATCCAGGCCATTTCAAATTGTTTCATTTTTTCCACAGCAACCTGTAGCCCAGTGCCGACTGTCTATTGATCACAAACAAATGACTGTTAAGGCTATAAAACACTGCAATATACGCACATCCACCAATCAAGCTTAGTGCAGAGAAAAGTGAAGCATCAGGGGAGCAAAGAGGGAGAAGGGATTTGTGTAGCAATGAGGGACTGCCTCCCCTAAAGAAACACATTTGGGGAGGTGTGGAATTTACATCTCATTTTTATATATAGCTTTTTTATTAATCCATTCAGGGTCAGCCTTACCATGGGCTTAGTGCGAGGAGATGCTGGGAGGATTAACCATAATGTATGAGCAAATCAATGCTTTCCGAAGGGTGTCTCAAAAAGTGCAACATGGTGCTAGAAATCCTAGGGCTGACCCTGAAGTGAACCAATGTGTCCCGGAGGGAGGAAATCTTTACCTCAAAAGTTCAAGAATGCACTTGGGACTCCCTGAGTTTTTTTAAGTTACATCAAGAAATGTAAAACGTTTATATGGATATATATATATATATATATATATATATATATGTACTACTGTAGTAACTGTAGTATATTAGCTGCAGTTGTCAAATAAATGTAAATCAATAATCATCACTACTAAAAGGTCCATATTTATAAAAGAATACTAGATCAAAATGCATTGTTAAATGAGCTACAAAAAAGTCTGAAAAAAAGAGTTGGATTATCCAACAGAACACATTTCATATGTGGCATTTAACCATAGACCTCAATTACCCCACACAGATGGTCCATTAAACAGCACAAATGCTAATCAATTAGTAAACATGTGACTAAATACCCATATTTGGATAAGATTAGGAAAAATACAACGCGAAAACCCCACAAATAAAGTAGAGCCTATTACAATGTAATTGCATGGTATGATTAAAAGAAACATCATACATGATATCACTGGCTTAATTCCTTTGGTGTGAAAGTATCTGGTAGAAAAAAATTCTATCTATTGGACTGATGGGTTACTAAAGGGGTTACATAGTTACATAGTTATATAGGCTGAAAAAAGACATGCGTCCATCAGGTTCAGCCTTTCCTATATCTGTTAATTTGTTGCTGTTGATCCAAAAGAAGGCAAAAAACCCCGGTTTCGCTCTTTCCAATTTTGCACTAACCAGGGAAAAAAATTCCTTCTTGACCCCAAAATGGCAGTCGCATTTCTCCTTGGATCAATAAGCTGTTCCCCATAATATTATGTGTTTACAAGTACCAATCCAGTTGCTGTTTAAAAGTCTGTACAAACTCCGATAAAACTACCTCTGCAGGCAGAGAATTCCACATCCTTATTGTCCTTACTGTAAAAAACCCTTTCCTCTTCCTTAGACTAAATCTCCTTTCTTCCAGTCTAAACGAATGACCACGTGTCCTATGCATAGTCCTGTTTATGAACAGATTTTCACACAATGGTTTCCGCCCCTCTGGGGCGACGTTTTTCTAAACTAAACAGATTTAAATTAGTTAACCTTTCTTCCTTTCTTCCTTTTATTAATTTTGTAGCCCGCCTCTGCACCCTTTCTAGTGCTATGATATCCTTCTTTAGAATAGGTGCCCAAAATTGCACAGCATATTCAAGGTGCGGCCTTACCATTGATTTATACAGAGGCAAAATTATATTTTTATCCTGCGACTTGATGCCCCTTTTTATACACGACAATACCCGAGCACCCGGGAGACAGCAAACTGTCCGGTTGAGCCTGCCAGAGCCTGCCACTTGCTCACACCTGCCACAGAGGTATGGACTTTGGACAGATACATCTAGGCATGCATATATGAGGAAAGATGTGCATTGAGTCAGATCATCAATCTTGCTAACTCCCATAACCATCCTCACAATCAAGTATAAGAAAAAATAAATAAATGAGAAATCTATAAAATAACAGTTAAACAAGAACACTCATCAAAAATAAACAGTTAAAAGTACAGAACTATAGTTCTACGAAAACAGTCCAATAAATATATAACAGTATAAATACAGTACCTTGTGTAACCCCTTTTTCTCTTTTCAACTCCTGCTTCTTTTTAACTCCTACTTAAAATAGCCTGCTCCAAAAGAGACTATCTCAATGCAGAAGCAACTCAAGTGAGCAAGCTCTGTGAGTTAGTTGGGGCTTTATATAGATAAACCCACATAGGTGAACCTCAATTAACTGAGCTGCAGCACACAGAAGAAAAAAAACACACCAAAAATAAAGCACCCAAAACAGATGACTGATTGTGGCGATGTGGGAGCGGTTTTTGGGGATGACGTACCTGGTACGTCCCAGTCTGGTGGTGACATGTGACCAGGAAGTACCAGGTACGTCCCGGTCCGGAAGGGGTTAAATGCAACCAAATAAAGCTTTTTTCCACCACTTGTACTCCTCCAAGGGAACTCCTGTTTCTTTTTAACTCCTACTTAAAATACCCTACTTGAAAAGAGACTATCTCAATGCAGAAGCAACTCAAGTGAGTTAAGATATTTACTATATTTGATGAGCATTCTAAAACTACCATCACTTGGAAAAAGCGATTTACATAATATTCAACACTGGTACAAATTGGTTCTCTGATATAGCCTTCCTCATACTTTTAAATGGACATTTGTGATTCACATTACCATATCTCACTCTATGTAAATCCTGGATTGTAGTACAGTAGATTTTTAGAGGGGATATAAATGATAAATTGTGTGCAAATCTAACTTTATTAATGTTGTTTCCTTCACAAATGCTCATATTTCTGGCTCCATTGATAACAAATGTCCTAAGAATGACAAAGGACACAAACAAAACATAAAGCCAGTGCAAAATTAACCATCCCAACTGAAATGCATACTGCTGTTGCGCTTACTAATGCTACTGGTTATGTTCAAAAACACAACTAGACACGGACTGGCCATCGAGTACACTGGGCAAAAGCTCTGGTGACTGACAGCACCACACACTGACCCGACCATGTATGCTGGAGTGTGGCTTACAGCTGGATGTGCCTGGCTTCACTTTACGTGAGCATAAATTCCAGCCCTGAGTGCAAAAAGCCTAGTGCAAACAGGATTATTAGTGACATAGGTCAAAACAACACATCTAAAAAGTTGACATTTACAATAGTTGGAGTATCATTTATTATTAATACATTAATACAATTTTTTTACAATTATGTAACTATAAGATATAGCTGATTCAAGTTGAATTGTTCTCTTTGGAAAAAAAGAGTGTCCTGCCACTGTTCCATAATAAATAATTCAATTAAAATAACCAATACTTTTTTTATTTCTTATTCAGCTTTGATTGCAAGAGGGAATCGGGTGATATGGTGCAATTTTAGAACTAAAAGACCTGGTAACCTCATTGGGTCAAAACAAAGGAAATCTAAAAAGAAAGAGGCAAATTAAGAAGATAGAAAGGAGAAAAGTAACCAAGAGACCAGTGGATCATCTATATTTCCTTGACCAAAGATGTTCAGAGAAGATAATATCCCTGAGAAAACTCTCAGGTCAACATGTAGATGTGAGGACAGAAAATAATTCATTTTCATAAACCCCTTCCCTTAGCAGTTGTAATACAGTCTTCCATTCACTAAATAAAATCTAGATGAGAATTTTGGAATAGCGGGGGATTTTCAAAATAATGGGAAGCCTTTGCAGCATTGAGAGTGTATATGGTGTAAAAGTGTCGCCTCCAGTTTGAGTGGGAATATAGAGTCTTTGAAAGACTCTTGAATCTTACTAATGATCGTACCCTTATGAATGATTAGTAAAAGAAATTGCCAAGCATTAGCAACTAGCGTGGTTCGCAAGTCTCCCTCACAAAGTCTCCGAAAATTTGGTGAATATCCAAACTGGTGAGATTAAAGTAGCATGTACAGGATGGATAACAAATGGGGAGTCTCAGACCTAGCTGCACAAAGCTTATCAAACCTAGTCAGTTTCTACGGGAGATGAATCCCGGTGGTAATAGACTAATGATAATGCTTACTCTGGTAATACATGAGCTGGTTTCTGAATGAGGACTAAGCTGTCAACACTAGATCTGAATATGACGTAATAGATGTATTACTAAATATATGTTTTAAGCGTAAGATCCCTTCGTCAGACAGCCACTGACAACTGGGAAAAGAAAAAATGTTGGTGCGCTAGGCTAGTCTCAGGCTCAAATAATACAAATTAATAATACGAGGCCTACCAAACAGTGTGAGCATGCTGCAAATACAGTGTATTGGCTGTACAATGTATACAAAAAACAAAATACTGTCTGCGCTTCTCACCCTAATAAAGTTGGCAACAAATATATAAACATAATATAAATGAAAGGTTTTGGTCATATGAATTGGCCAAAGCATAATTAAGCTCACCCGCCACGTCAAGGCACACTCTCAATAGGGTGAGAACCTACTCTCACCTCATACATAGTGGGCACATAAAGCAGTTTATACTGCTACCAAAACCTTATTAATGTGTTGGGGAGGTGCAATTAAAGCCACTGACAACTGGTTTAGGAAATAAACTTTTTCTCTTTAGTGACCCACTTATTATGTGTCAGGATAGAACACGCCACAAATCTGGGAAGGTGGGAAGCCTGCCAATACTTCTCCAGATCCAGTTAAGTTTTTGTTTTATAAAAAGCCAAGGTCATCTGAACCCACACACACACATCTAGAACATTGTTTACAGAAAAATCGAGATATGTGGATGACTTGGACGAAAATCTAGGCAGAATATTTATTTTTACTACTCCCACTCTGCTAAACCAAGTTATATATGGCACAGACAATCAGCCCTTTTATAGACTCACACAGGGGTAAAAAGTTCCCCAAATCATAAAGTCAGATGCTTCCACTGCATCAATATGGATCCCCAATATTTTGAAAAATGTATATGGAGATTGGAAAAGCTACCAGAGTACATCCATTCTGTTATTATGAGTGGAATGAGGTCGGTTAGTGATAGCCCAGTTTGACACCAAGGATGAATGGATTGCTCCTAATTGCATTGACTAGGAGCTCTAGAGCTAAAATGAATAATAGAGGGGCAGGGAACATGAACATGGTGAACTGGCCCAAAAGCTGACCCTTATATCAGCCAAGGGTTTGTCATAAAGGGCCCAAGTCTAAACCATCATGATATCAACAGATAGGGCCAGACGACCCTGTCCACCACCCACTCTACATCCATAGACACCAAAAGATACCGGATTGCAAACAGATGTATCAGATTTATCATTTTGGTGGTGTTGTCCCTCACCTCTCGCCCAGGGACAAAGCAGACCTGTTCACATAGTTTAGAATCTTTGCTCTTTGCGTGAATAACCAAAATGTGAGCTGTGTTTGTCTGTGGGTCAATAACTATCCCTCTCTATCCCAGACATTTACCACCAGGATAGACTTAATGTCTTCTTGATTGTTTCATCCAGAGCAGGAGCGACTTCTGGGAGAGGCGAGAATACAGATGTATTGTTTAATATCCTCTGCTTAAGAGCATTGCTAGTGGGAAACTCCGGATGCATTGGGGGGTTATATAGGGCCTCATAATACTGCTGAAAACATGTTGCTATATTTTCTGTGGTGTGGCGGATGGTATTATTACTATCTCTAACTTTAGGAATATAGTTTAGAGACTGTCTTTCTCTCAAGGCTCTAGCCAGTAACTTTCCCCAGCTTATTACTAAATTCATAAAAATGCCATTTGGACCCTAGTATATAGTATAGTTTCTGTTAACCTTAATGTTAGTTAGGTCACCTCGGGCCTAAGGCTAGCTTTATGGAGGGGTTCAGAGTAGCAATCTCTTGATTAAAAAAAAATATAAACAATAACTAATAGAATATAAAAATAATAAAGATTCCAGTGATGTCACCATGACATCATAAGGGGAACAATTCAGTTCCAAGAAAATGTCCAAATTAAATTTTAAAATGAAAAATTATTAAAAAGATGAAAAAAAATAAAATGTAAAAATAGTGACCAATCATCTTGTGCCATCCCGCTAGAAATTTATTACAATTATTTAAAAATATAATTAAAAAAACATTTCTTGCCTCCTTAATAACAAAAATAAGAAAAACATTTGTAGAATGGGGCATATTATGCCTTTAAAATAGCAATATGCTACTTGTACTTATTGCCCTATAACTTGCAAAAAAACAAAAAGCATTGGGTATTTAAATCTAAATAATTAAAGATTTTTCAATTTTCAGAAGGTCCAGAAAGTGTGTTTTTAATTTTTTTTACAATAGTTTATTTTATTTATAATACATTATATGATATGATCAAAATAAAGAAAACCCTTCTTGTCCGATTGGGACAAAACATTCCTGCACAAATTGGTTAATCTACATAATGGAGCACTGTACATTTATTCTTATTGTTACCCATAATAAACATGTATTTCTAAGGCCAATTCAAAATACATCTACCACTTTTTTATTTAAAAAAAAATCTATAAACATTTCCATGATTAATTATATTTACCATAAAATTAAAGGCTTTGGAAATTCATGCTCAATTATTTACTTGAAGACTGACATAAATTCCCCTAACTTGCATCACAGACTATCCATTGTATCCCCAATGGATAAAGTGCAATTAATTTGCACAATTTGTGGTTTACTAAGAGTTTTACATATCTTGGAGGTATTACCCTGTAGAGCGAACGTCATGTGGAAAATATATATGTTTCTGTGTATTGTGCTTTTAAGTATATTGCAGTGTTATGTCCTCCGGTGTTATAGCATAGTAAAGAACTAGTTAAAAAGGAAAAGTATATAGCATTTTTTGATTGTTTGTAGGTGTTTAACTTCAAAGGAAGACGAATTTGGCTGTTACTATTGAAATGCCTCTCACTTCTAATAAAGCTTTGTTAAAAGGGCTAAAATACACCTGGCACCTGTTCACCTATGGCGCGTAACTACAGACGATATATTTCAAACAAATTATATAATTTACCTAAGGGTTCATTATTTTTCTACAGGCTAATGTCTGTGTCCTAAGAGTTAAAAAAAAGTATGTGTAATGGCAAAACAGGCTTAGATGTAAATTTCCTCGGTGTTTGTATATCTTACTTATGTTTTCTGAACTGCATTATTTCTAGTAATGGCATTGAGAAGGACCACCGGTGCTATATCTTAAACTGATTGTTTGCAGCTAATTTTTTATTTTTTGTCTGACTAGTGTATAACAGGTTCTCACATTTTTTTATTTTTCAGCATGAAGGGCCAACTGGATCATGGAATCACATACAATATGCAGGTGCTTGTTATTATTTTATATATAAGTTGACCTGCTGTGTAACAAAGGTCATTCTGTTTTGACTTTTAAGATTTCTTTCTTCTACCTCTTGTGTTGCGTTAGTAGCCAGGGATGCTGACTGGATCATTTTATAAGGATATTATACCAATACCACTAACTCATTGGATTAATAAACATACACTAACAACTAAATAACACATGATGCCTACATGTGAAATAAAATATTTACGTACAATCTACATACATTTAAATCAGTCTAGGACTCAGGCAAACAGTCTATTAATATAATGACCTCCTAGCCAGATTCGCCCTAACCCAATCCCGCACTGAAGATAAAAAGACAACATGCAATGAAAATGTTATTTTAATGTATATGGGTGTAACTTGTGTAATATGTGTTTTTATAAATGTATAGCACTGTAGTAACTTGTATAGAAATAGACACCAGTATTTATTAACAAAAGTAAAACATAAATAACAACCTTAAGAATCCGCTGACTTTCTAGCATGAAAGGATATATGTCAAAATTACATTGTTGCATGTAAGCATGTAAAATTTTCTTTATAAAACTATATATTCAATTTATATTAAAAAAAATGATTTTTAAAATGTGTCTTAGGTGTGTTGAGGGCATACAAATTATCCAAGCACAGTTAAATATCATAGGTCCAAAGCATTACAATATTGAAAATAAGAATTCAAAATAGCATGTCAACCTTCCCTGATTAACATTCGTAACCATTGACTTGTAAATTAGAAAAATGTTATGTATTATCATTTGTGGTAGACACAAATTGGTGGGAATAGAGGGGGTAAGGTTATAGAGGTAAAAGGGGGCAAATTCAGTCTGAGGTGTACCTACAGCGATGTGCCAGGTACCTCCCACGAATAAAGAAATGGACAGATACGGAGAGAAAGGGATGGAACCAAGGGAAGGAAACTGTGAGACACTGCAACGCAGTGTGCAATTCCATGACCTTATGTAAATATTGATCCAATTCTTCCCTTCTATTAGGATAAACTGGACAGATAGCACCCCTGTAGAGGTTGAAGGCCAGAATGAATTCAGGAACAGATAGTTTCTTTAGTGAGTCAGGATTTATGGACCACAAGAGACAGAAAACTGTGAGACGCTGCTACTCTGTTGCGGGAGGGAGAAGCCCTGGTTAAATAATCAGCGCCCCTCCTACAACTACAGGATAATTTATTAGCCTTACAATTTCTGCTTTCTTGAGCGAAATTCATTAGAAAAACATCTGAAGGGAAAGTACAAATGTTTTTTATTCATGAACTAGAGTAACTCTTGTGTAGAGGTCAGTGCTTTGACCTTAATGGGACTGTTTAGAAATATTATTTATGCAAATATATGTTATGAATTTAAAATACTGCAGTAATAATAATTTAGGTTACAGTCTCACGTGAAGCATTTAAAGAACAGAAATCAGTTCATTTACATGCTTTCTTTTTTTTTGGACTATTGCACTTGAAATCTCTCAAGATTATCACACTAAGAATTCTGTCTACATTTGAGATCTCTTCCTCTAGAAAAACAATCTGAAATTGTCCACAAATTTAATTGAGACGCTCTTTGTAAGTGCTTTAATTACAAGTTCATAAGGAACATATATGGACTCCGGTAGAGCAGTGTCCCTCAAGTTTAAAAAAGGGGGCATGGGGCAGGAAAGATTAACCTCTAGAATTTCCCCCCTGGAAACTTGTTTTGAGTACTTTACCACTATGTATAATGCAATAACTATTTAGGAGAAGTTTGGTTTCTGCGTTATAAAAGTCAAAATACTAAAAAAAACATTTTTGGTTTTACCCAGTCATCTTTTAAAAATCAATAATACGATAGCAGTTAAGGACATAAACGGGTCAGCTGGTTTGTCCATTTATGCTATCAAATATGGATTGTAAACTTGTTTGAGAAGGGCCCTTCTTGTCTTTTCTTTCTGTAAATCCAAATTGTGATGTTATGCACTACTTATATCCTGTTTAGTCATTGTACAGCACAGCGATAAATACTAGTCAGAGACTATGCCAATTTATTTAACCCTGTACCAGCAACTAAGAAGACATTCAAAGCTTCTTTTCCCCATATAACCAGTATATCAGGAATTTCAAAAATAAATGGTACCAAATATATTGAAACCAATTGCATAAATAAAACATAAATAGTAGAACACTGTAATAATTTGACTTTTTCCAGTGAACATAGTTATTTTCCCATGGTTGTATGATGAAGAGTGAAGTCAAACTTTTGCACCGGTATTACTTTTTTTTATATGTCTAATGAAATCCACCTTCTAGTGCAGTCCACCTACTGTTCTTGACAAATACGCCAAATATTTTATCTGTGCTTTGGTGGCACAGGCTTGCTATTGAGAATTACCAGTGTCTCAACACAACCAACTCCTCACAAGATGTTATTGCAAATGCTTTATGTCTAGATACGCAATTACATGCAATCAAGTGTCAAGCCCCTTAGTTTGTTTGATGATTTGGAGATCAGTATAGATCAAGATTACAAGCAAGGTAAAACAATATAGGACAAGTTCTGACGACACCTTACAGATGAGCAAGTTCATATCACAGACTGGCTATAAGCCAATAAGACAGCTGCATGCCATGTCTTGTTTAACAAGTACAAACCTATAGGTGCCTGAGATAGGTAGATATCAAAGACAAACAGGAAACTGAATAACATAAGCAGATTAATATATGACACGGATACAAGAAATAAATGGACACATATAGAAAGCAGGAGGCAGAGATAGACGAGGCAGGTACATCAGAGAGAGACCTAAGGCAGGCCTGTACTGGGTATATGAAACACAGAGGACTAGTGATGGGGACTGTGACAAGGCTGGAAGGAGTCATTGGTGGTTATGGTGATGTAAAGAAATGCCCTTGTTACCACACATAGCGGAAAATCCATCAGTCCATTGATGGGAATACATTAACATAGGAACATAAAGCTATATGACTTCAGTACTTCAGTAATTAAGGTAACAAAAGGTACTTTAAGAAAATACAACTTTATTTTTTGATGATGTGGTATTTATGTTAATTTATGGTAATTTTAAAAAAGGTGTCTGTAGAGATTGAGCCAGTATATGAAGGCAATGATCTACTCTGAAACTGCAACATAAACCATCCTAAATTTACACCAACCCAAATGCAAAACCCACTGGCTCCAAACTATGAGAAATAGCTGTTCCAGTCTATTAAAGCCTACATAATTTCTATAAATGTGGTTAACATAAGGAGTCCTTGCATATTGAAAAAATAAACTTCAGTCTTCACATTTCAATTCATAATTATAGCATTGACGGTTACGTACCATTATGAACAATCTTCCTTTTATACATACATACAGAGTATACTGGAAATTTTTGTTAAAAATATTTTAGGAATAATAAATATGCTGGATTATTAAAAAAAAAAGTTTCATCTGGCTTTTTATTTTTTTCTATGCACCACTGTATTTGCCGAGTACGGTGAGACAGCAACTTGGCAATTATCTAAGTCTCTACATCTCATGTTCTACAAATAATCGTCTGCGGACAGCTTGGCTGTGCTAATTCACAGTGCAGAAGGCCATGTGAGGGGACCCTGTAGAATTTATGTCTAAGGATGCCTGGGTTAAAAATCCACCTCTGGACTTGTTTTAATTTTGTCTTTCTGTCAACACTTGTCCTTTGTTTTTCTTCATAGTATTGCCTTACCTGAGAACGTCCGAGGATAGGCAACTCAGAGAGCTCCTTCTACTCAATAAGTCACTTCCCATAGGCCATGTGTAGCGACAGATGGGGCCAGGATAGAGACAGATAACCTTTATTGTGAGGGAACTGGGCTGAAGCAGGCGGAGGTACCCATGTGTGGTCATACCCCAATCTCCTTCCTTGAGAAAGAAGAGGCTCCAATGGTAAACTCTGGGTCAAACCCAGAGCAACCCCAGGTATGAGTAATGTGATACATTTATCCAGTGAAATAAGACAACTTTGGGGTAATACCGTACATTATATAATACATTTTATTGATGACACAGCTGATTTCGTAGGCCTCTTACAAGGAATACAGATATAACATTAAGATTCACAATAACATGAAGAAATATATGACTCGCATAGAAGAAGAAAAGCTGCTCTTGCAAGCTTACAGTCTTTCATTTCTCCCAATTAGAGGAACCAATCAGGTTGCCAAAGACTTCTCCGGACTCAATGCACAGAGGCTCATACATGGTTTTAAATGTATTTACTAGACAGATCTGTTATTTGTGAGCACACTCTATTACAAAAAATTTCATTTTCACCATTTTAATAAATTCTAATACAAATTAAGAAAAATTCAAGAAAATCCAGAGATAATAATCCATTAAAAGGAGGTTAGACACTTAACAGAATCAGAAAACATAATTTATAATTATTATAATTTATCCATTTCTTTATTCTTTGCTATTCTCAGAACAGAAAGACATCTCTACAGATAATTTGAATTGCTTAAGCGGAGATTAGTATATGCGTTGGTGACGTCCCACTTACACCACCTGTGATAACATTCCATGTCTTGATTATAAAGAACAGAGCTATGTTATAAACACAGGTCTGCAAATTGATCTCTTAACAACATGCCAATCATCGCCAAAACACTGATGTAACATTGTTGTAAATGTTTATTACATTAATATGTACAGGAAGAAAACAGTGTTTGTAAGGTATAATTACACTGCCTTACATTTTATTAGAGTAACAGAGAAAAGCACAAGAATTAACACATACCGCTCGCAGATGCAGGTGTCTCAGAGAAACCAGAACACTTATATGACTGTGAGGGAGAGTAGTTCTAAAGAAAGCAATTTCTGCAGTTATTGCATAGAATAGACTGCAACTTCATAGCAGGTATATCTATATATGAAGTTATAGGCTAATTGCATATGACCAGTGAAATATCAACATAGCCCTAGCCTAGTATGTTTCCTTTCCCCATATAAACCCCTTAAATCCCAGGGGTTTTTGGTACCTCCAAGCCCGGAGCAATTTTGCCATTTTTGCGCTATGTCGGTT
>VKOC01023258.1:0-48923 GCA_009364415.1 Spea multiplicata
CCCAGCGCTGTACACAGTAATATAACCCCCAGCACTGTATACAGTAATAATTAACCCCCCAGTGCTGTATACAATAATGTCAGTCGGATGGTGACAAAAACTTGGTTTTATCACATTTTGTCCCAATAAACCCCCTTTATCTGCAGACCTTGAAGCGGCCATTGTTGTTGGTCATGTGATATTTTGGGTGACTTTCTTGCTGAAACACTGCACTGAGCTGATGCTTTATGGCAATGCTAATGAAGTCCATTCTCCATAGACTTTCATTAGTCAGAGTGTCCAACTGGGTGATTAAGACCGAGCTATTCTATTGTTCCCCACAGGCAGTATGATAAGGAGCCGGGGTGTTGGTTTAGTAGATAGGGGATCAGATAACAGAGTGAGAACTCCTACAAATGGCTGCAATGTACCTGCTTGAAAATGTTATATTATTGGGCAAAACTACAATATTTTTGAAATTTTTAATCTGATATTAGAAATAATAATAATTTTGGACGTTCCCTTTTAATATCATTTGGTGAATTCACATCCACTGTATGGTATCTGATATTTAGTTTATATACAGAAGGGAAAATTATTCACTGCTCTGGGCGCTGCACCTGCTGCCGGGGAAAAGCAGCTGACGGACGGCTTGCATCCCAGCAACTGTGCGCTGAAAACTATTTGGCGCTGTTTAAAAGCGGCCTCCCGCTCGGCAGCAAGTGCTGAGCACACCGACGGCCCACAGAGGACACTTACTGGAAAACGCAAGCTGCAAATCCTGGGCTTATATATCCGCTAATGGACAATGGATTCAGAATGAAAGGGACACTCCAGCAGTCGTACATTAATGCCTAGGACAGCAGAGGTGTCCCTTTACATGTAAGTGGTGTCCTCCTTGGGAATCCATATTCATTTGCCCCATTTGCCCATCCCCCCCCCATTTTCCTGACTTACTGACAGTCAGCGCTGGCTAGGCCAATGTCGCAGGGCGTCTAACAAGACTCCCCCATGCGCATGTGCCGAAAAATGAGAGCACTTGCCTCCCACTGAAGCAACCAATCAGTGACAAGTATTGCTGTGCCATGGAGAAGGAGGTCACAGCTGCAGCTTCTACCTAAGATAAGTGCGTTTTTAGAGCGTGTGCATTAAAGTATGCATTGTTCTTCGTTGAAGCTGTCAGCGACATTAAACTGTCCCTTTAATACTTTGCCCCAAAATATTTCTCAGATACAATTTGTTCTATCACCAGATTAATCATTAACCCTTTAAAGGCTAGAGGGGGATAACGATCTGTTGCTGGTCAACCTGTATTCTCCCAATATTGGGAGACCCCCAGTGGGCTCCTTCCCCTCTCAGAGGGGCTCCACCTGACCCTTCATTCAGCATAGTTAATAAGACAGCAAGAGATTCCATGTCACAGCAGACTGTATCAAGCGGCGTTGACACCTCGGTCATTTAAAACCTCGGTGATATGAATTCTGACAAAGTGCTGCCCCGCGGTATGGAGAGGTCATACCCTTCAGCCATTGAGTGTAGGAATGAAACGCTCTGCCTCTTATCAGACCAACCAACAGCCAAAGAACTCGTCTAACGGGGTCAAACATGTAAACGTGATTAGTAAATAAAATAGAAAGTGTGTAGACCCCGCGTCCAGAATGTCTCAAAGTGTCTCCAAGCCCAAGCGCGAAGCCTTAGATGTCTACAAAACACCCCTTCAAGACTTTGTGTGTCCCTCTCCCGGAGGGGTTTGACCTCGACATCCAAGCCCACCACGAAAAAGAGAAGCTAAAAATGAATTTGTTAGAGCGGAACCTCGAAGCAGATGTGTGGAACGCTGACCGACAAATGTGGAACGTATGTAAAGAAACGCCATAGGTTACCGGAACGGGGTACTCCGGCTGCCACCATCAGGGCTACAAATGGGTTAAGCTTTGCTAAGACCGCGGTGGATTGTAAGCTCATGAGAGCAGGTCCCTCTTCTCTTAGTGTGTTAATCTTATTGACAAATTGTAAACGGTCAGCTTTAACCTCTTCACGACAAAGCCCATACATGTACGGGCTCCCAATGCGTTGTCATTAATGGGATTAACTACGTTGTCCTTAAGGGGTTAATGTTGCTCTTCCGTTAATGATGTCCCTAATAGCATAATCTGCTGAAGCTCTATAAATAAAATATAATGTATTCCACCGAATGTTGGTAACATCACATGCAACAATGTTACCGTGTAACCGTGAGATCTTTAACCCCTTAAGGACAACACGGACAACACTCCTTAAACACATTAATGACAATGCATTGTGAGCCCGGGCTTTGTCGTGAAGAGGTCAAGCTTCAACGTGGCCACCTGGTGAAGCTCTGAAGCTGAGCGGCGCATGTTGGCTCTTTAGGTATGCGGCCCCCGGTCATGGCCCTTGAGGCCAGCCCTTCCCCATCCTTCTTTTAGGTGTTCCAATTCGGGCATCTGAAATTCAGTCCATGGCACACAAAAAAGGTTAAAGCAGGGACCATCCGCGTTGTTCAACACAAAGATGCGGTTTAGGTGCCGGGACGAACGCCACGCTACAGCCATATGTCCCGATGTATTCGGCAGGAACGAGGGGGGGGCCCCCTGATCACACCCCCGAGAAACATATGGTGCGTTAGCCATTAATACTCCCCGCGGCAGATGGGGATCTGTCTCCGGCTGTCGAAGTAATAGCATTGTATGGGTAACTAGCTTGTGAAATTCCTCGCGCTCACTACGGAGTTAATATTTAATGAGCAATAATGTATGTTCTGGCTGGAAAAGATGAAAGAAACAGTAATGTTTGAGAAATAGAAGATGTCGGGGTTCTGCTGTTTTCCCCCCACCCTACAGGAGGAAAGATATTGGGAGACCCCCAGTGGGCTCCTTCCCCCCACCCTACAGGAGGAAAGATCCCGCTGCCAGAACTCCAATCGTGAGACTTTTCAGATATTAACCCTTTTATAGCCCATCATAAATATTGTACTGTAGCGAGTCTCTAATGGTGACAGACTTATGAAAACCATGTCTTGTCGGGAGGTAAAGATGTTCTGAAAGAAGTCACCTGTATTCAAGCAGATATCACTTAACAGAAACAGACAGCAGATCGGCCCCATTCGGCCCCCGTCTAGTCGCCCGTTTCTCCTGCTGTAAAGACTCAAACCTTAATCAGTCGTTGGTCTCGTCTTAGATTCAGGAGCCGTATGTCCATCCCATGCATGTTTAATACCCTCGCTGTATTAGCCTAGTTTTAGATTATGATCTTTAGTTCTAACGTTTCTCCTCCTTTAAATTTTGAAATGATTGCACAATAAAAAGGGGTCAGCTCCAGACTATACGACCCAGAGAATCTGCCCACTCACCCAGAGGCCCTGAAATTGGTGCAAAAACCATGAAATAGAGGGGGCCAACCCTGACAGATCCCAAATATCCCCGAGAAGGGTCTTAGAGATGATCTCTGGAAAGAAACCTTGACTAGTCTAATTTAAAGATACACTAATGTAAGTCACCTGCATTCAAGCAGGGATATCAACCATATCAAACTGGGGCAAAAGCACCAATTCGGAATCTTATATATGATCACAGCGGGGGAGAATAGGAAGGAATCTGCCCCTTCACTTTGAGATCCTGACACAGGGGCAAAACCCTGAGACTCCGGGTGAATCCCTGAGAGTATCCAGGTAGGCTTTTACCTCTCCTGGGTGCAGTATATCTGCTGCCTTAATATAAAGTCCTGCACAATGTTCCAGGCAGCTGCGGGGGCGGGGGGGGGGGGTGAAACGTTACCGAGTATGAGTTGGAATAAAGCAGACATGATTCATTCCTAATGTCAAACATCAAAACAAGGCGTGCGCCTGGAAGTTACGGGAAGAATGAGGGCCGACTTTATTTTGTGATCCGTCTTTTTTAGAATAATTACTGTCAATGCCTGGGAAATGAGCCGCGTGTATAGTTGGCATATTAATGTGATGTAAGATATCCTTATTAATGTGATGTAAGATATCCTTATTAATGCGATGTAAGATATCCTTATCTAGTCACTCAAAGTCAAACATTAAGATTGTCGGGCTGAGAGAGATAACGACAACTCCCACAAACCTAAGCCAGGATTGTGAGCTCACAATATAGTCTTACAAGGGAGCAATGCTTCCAATGCAGCCCAATCTGCCCCAACTCTATGTGCCCCTCTTTCCTCCCTTTGATGTCCCTCATTTCTCCCCTGATGCCCCTCTTTTCTAGGAGCTCAGTATGTTTGCTGGGTATGAGGGGATCGCAGGGTTCTACAGCCCTAAAAGCCCCGATCATGTATAGAATCATCCGGGCATTTGCATTGTAGTAAATGTACATTTTTGGGGAGAGACAATGTCACCTGATTAAGACTTCAGTCCCACTAACCCAATATTTTTCCTTCATATCCCATTAAAAGGTATTTACCAAGGTCTGGGGAACAAAAACGAGGACTATCCAATTTAATTCATTTTAAATAATAAATCTGTGACAACGAATGTTGTATGTAATGCAAACGCTCCATAAGTAATAATATTTGTTATATATCATAAAGTATATGTGATATATGTGATATAACGCTAAATAAATAAATGTAAAACAAAATAAATATGCTTATATTCTTTTTGTCATGATAAATTTTTTTAACTTTTCTTTTATGGAACGCTAACGAGGTTGTGTATAAAAAGTGATTTGCTAAAAATGTGCTTCTGATTTTAGCGGCTCGGAGTAGTTGGCAATGCCCAAAATCACGGAAATGCACATTTTACTTAAACAAAGAGTTTTTTCTTTAATTTTTAAATGTTTGTATTGGCAGATATAGGGTTTCCATAAACCTTTCCATGGAGCGGCACCGTTGGGGACCAGCCTAGCGTGCAGACACTCGGATCACTGCTGATCATGAATATAATAATATAAATAACCCCTAAGCTACTGATTTTATCATCTACCACTATAGATGTATATAATGTATGTATATTAAAATATGGATGCTTAAACCATTGGTATTCAAAGGGTTAAACATAAAAATACACTTATAAAAATATATGTTTATGATGAGGGTCCCATCTGAAGAATTACGTGGCTACTGCATATGTTTCTGCTAATGAGAGGGGGTCTAGCAGACATTCAGATGACCTCTGTGCTCGGAAAATGTTATTTGATCTGAATTTGCAGCATGATGACATCAGTAACATTCTATGAAAACCTTTACACATACCTTGAAAAAATCATATATGCAAAGTGCAGGGTAGTCAATTTTTATTACTGTATACAGCGCTGGGGGGGTTATATTACTGTATACAGCGCTGCGGGGTTACTATTACTGCTACTATAGTTGCTGGGCCCGGCGGTATATTACTGTATCTTGCTGCTGGCGGGGCTTAATATTACTGTATACAGCGCCTGCGGGGCGGTCTATATTACTGTATACAGCGCGCTCGGCGGCGTCTATATTACTGCTATACAGTGCTGGGCGTTATATTACTTGACTATACAGTGCTGGGGGTTATATTACTGCTACCTACAGCCGCTGGCGTGTCTATATTACTGCCTATACAGCAGCTCGGAGGGTTATCACATTACTTATTACAAGTGCTGGGGGTTATTTATTACCATGCTATACAGCTGCTGGTGGTCTATATTACTGCTTATACAGCAGCTCGGGGGTTATATTACTGTATACAGTGCTGGGGCGTGCTATATTACTGTATACAGCGCTGCGGGTCTATATTTACTGTATACAGCGCTTGGGGGCGTCTTTATATTACTGTCAATACAGCCCAGACTGGCGGCTTTATATATACTGTATACAGCAGCTGGGGTTATATTACTGCTATACAGCGCCTGGCGGTATACTTTACTGTATACCAGCGCTTGGGCGGTTTATTATTACTGTATACAGCGCTGTGCCGGTATATTACTGTATAACAGCGCATGGGCCGTCTAATTACTGTTATACAGCGCTGGGGTTATTATTACTGCTTAGTTTACAGCGCCTGGGGGGTTATATTACTGTATACAGTGCTTCGGGGGTTATATTACGTACTACAGCGCTGGCGGGTTATATTACTGTATACAGCGCTGGCGGGTTTATATTACTGCTATACAGCGCTGGGGGGGTTATATTATGTTATACAGTGCTGCGGGGGCCTATATCTTACTGTATACAGCCCGCTTGGGGTTATATTACTGTATACAGTGCTTGGGGGTTATATTACTGTATACAGCGCTGCGGGGTTATATTTACTGTATACAGCCGCTGCGGGTTATATTTACTGTATACATGCTCTGGATGGGTTATATTACTGTTATTACTGCCGCTTGGGGGTGCTCCATCATTGACTGCTATTACAGCCGCCTGGGCGCGTTATATTTACTGTATACAGCGGCTGCGGGTGTATTATTTACTGCTATGCAGCGCTGCCGCGGCGTTATACTTCACTGTATACAGCGCTGTCATGGGTCTAATATTTACTGTACTACAGCGCTGCCGGGGGGGTTATATTTACTGTATACAGCGCTGGGGTTTATATTACTCGTATACCAGCGCTGGCGTTATATTACTGTTATTACAGCGCTGCCGGGGTTATCATTCACTGCCCACCTCATACAGCCCGCTGTGGGGGGCTTATTATTACTGATACAGCGATGGCGGCTTTATATTACTGTAATACAGCCGCTGGTTCATATTACTGTATACAGCGTGCTGCGGCGTTATATTACTGTATACAAGCGCTGGGGCGGTATAATTACTGCTATACAGCGCTTGGGTTATATTATACTTGCTATACAGCTTGCGGGGTATATTACTTATACAGCGCTGGGGGTTATATTACTGCCTATACAGCCGCTGAGGGTATATATTACTGTTATACAGTGCTGGGGGTCTATATTACTGTATTACAGCGCTGACGGCGCGCTTATATTACTGTATACAGTCCTGGGGGTTTATATGACGATACATAGATATAGACATGCGGGGGTTATATTACTGTATACAGCGCTGGGGGGTTATATTACAGTTTACAGTGCTAGGGTTTTTTATTGTATACAGTGCTGGGGGGGTTACTGTATACAGCGTGGGTTTTTTTTCCATTGGTCGGTTATCGTATTTGAATAATATCAGATTAATCAGATGTTATAGAATAAGCGTGTGATCCCAGCAGATTTGTTGTGAGTCGTTTGGGATTTTCACGCACGTTTAGTATAACGGGCCCTTTGTTAGTAGAAACGTGTTTAAATTATCAAAAAAGGGCTTTGGATTGAAATACAAATACAAATTCATATAAAAAGAGCTAAACGAGGATGGAATATCTCCGGGGAATGAGGCTGTTACAGACGTGTGGAAAAGCTGCGCACGTTGCGGTAACGCGGTGGTAATTTTGTTACCGTCTGATATCGCTGAACGTTCTGGCTTAGAACGCTTTCTCAGCAATGAAACTCGCGTGAAGGATGTGACAGATCGTTCCGGGGCCGATTCATCACCGTCAGCACATCCAAGCACCGCTGAGTCTGTTGAGATGCTGCTGTGATGTCATCAGCGTCCCTTCTGAAAATGATCCGGTTTTTTTCTAAAAATGTTGGTTGCACAAAAGGGGTCTATTCACTAAATGGAGAGTTGCGTTTCACCTGCTTCGCTTCACTATACATTATGACCATACCTGGAAACCCTCCATTTTTGGGATGCGTGTAGGCGGTCCTGCTGATAATAGCGGGCGGTACCACTGACATTGGTGGGCGGTCCTGCTGACGTCGACTGGCGGCCCTGCTGACGTTGGCAGGCGGTCAGCTGTGGTTTGAGGGTCCGTGGTGACCAATAGACCTGGAGAAGCGGCGCTTCACCCAGAGTCTCCGGGGGGCAACCAGGAGAGTTCCCAGATACGATCAACTCCAGTGAGCTTCTTCTGCATGGGGAGCTTGGCTGGCCTTCATGTAATTGAATTATGCATTATACGGGGCCAACTCAGGTCTTCTTGCTGGAGAAACCGACCACTGTTGCCCCTTCATAATAAATAGCTGTCGGGAGAGTCATTCGCTGAGCATCACCTGAGGTCTGTTATCCAAAACACCGTTAAGATCCTCAAAGGACAAATAGCAGAAGCACTAATTCTGGTTGCTATAGCGATTTTGCGGCTTTTATCTCGAATAAACTCTAGAACGGCTATAATCACAAACAATGCAATTATTATCGCTATCCCGGAGCACAGGAACCCTTCAACGGAGCGGAGACAGCAGCTACACCTCCTCCCTCACCTTGTTCTCTGCCTCCATTCACGCTGTTATATCATTATGTATAATACGATTCGTGCCGATGGCGCAGGTTCATAATATGTTGCTTAGCAGATCCGCGCGTTCCTCTCCTCTGTGCCCCAAGAGAAGTCTATATGAGAAAAGCGGGGCAGAGAATGCATCCAGAGTCCTGGGTCCCTACATATCGCTTCATTTATTACTCACTTTATCTGCAGACCTGGAGCCGCCGTTGCTGTCGGTCATGTGATATTTTGGGTGACTTTGCCGGCTCAAACACCACACCAAGCCGATGCTTTATGGCAATGCTAATGAAGTCGTTCCTCCATAGACTTTCATTAGTCAGAGAGTCCTGCTGGGTGATTAAGACTTAGCCATTCTATTGTTTCCCCCACAGGCAGTATGACAAGGAGTCGGGGTGTTTAGTAGATCGGTGTCAGATAACAGAGCGAAAATCATACAAATGTCTAATATGCAGCTGCCTGAAAATGTTATATTCTGGGGTAAAAACTAGAATTATTTTTTTTTTTTAAAAAAAAGAAACAGCTCAACATGGTGGGAGATCCCCTTTAAATCGAATTAATATTTAACACCGGTAGGCAGTTAAAACAACTGATTGTTAAGGTGGTTGTTAAGTCCCTAAAACCTTGAAAAAATGGTTTCTTTTCGGGAAATAAAATCTATCTAACTGCACGCTTTCATATTCGTCATGGTCCAAAGGATTTTGATTATACCCGTCGAACACTATTTTACGTGTCTGAAATATATAGTTTTGGCATTAAAATTGCGGCTGTCATGTTCAATCTCCACAACTTTACATAAATGGTATAATTTTCTCCCTGTTCCCCAGATCTCGAGCTGCCGTCTAATTTACAATTGCAGGCAAGCGCCGTTTATACTGACAAAGTTATGGCTCAAAATTCTATTTTCAGAACCGGCTTTTTTTAGGCAACATATTTCTAAAATAATATAGAACTTTCCAAGAATTTCGAGCATTTTAAAGCAAGCCACTATGTCTAGGTTAAATAAAAACACACTTAGGGTACATAGATCAGAGGGTTTATTTTTATATACTTACATAATTATAAAATTCACTTAAAATACAGGATTTGGGGGAAATTATAGTAAATTTAGATTATATATATATATTTTTTTTTAACTAGAGGATGAAGGTTGTAACCCAAGCATTTCAGATATTTATTCTGTAACTCAATCAGGACATCAACGTCACATTTCCGGGGTTTTCCATGCCCTACCCGGATCAGATTGGAGAGGACCCTGGCGCTTTAAGGCCAGCAGCCCCCAAACGCCCTACGTGCAGCCACCGCGCCTGACTGTGCGTTACGCACCTCCGTGCTAACGGAAGAACAGAGCGTTACACACCATCTCCCTAAGGCAGATTTGGGCCTACTGGGGCTGATGCACGCCTCCCGACTATCCCGCTTTGCGCGGGACAGTCCTGGTTTTGTCACTCTACCCCACTGTCCCACCAACCTGTACCTTTGTCCTGGTTTTTTGTCCCGATATCAATTCATTTCGGAGAATGCATACTGCGCATGTGAGATTATATATATATATATATATATATATATAAACTAAATATATTGCTATAACATTTATCCCCTTAATGACAAAGCCCGTACATGTACGGGCTCAAAATGCATTGTTTTCAATGGGTTTAGGAACCGCCCACTGTCCTTAAGGGGTTAAATATGTAATGTATGTGTGTGTTTAAATGAGCAAACACATTACATATGTCTATAATACAATATGTATGTAATATAAATATACATATATTTATATATAAATATAATTATATATATATATATATATATATATATATATATAGCTCCATAGAGGTGATGTATTAGTATATATACTGTGTATTTATATATATATATATATATAATCCTATCATAAATATGAACCTGGAGATTTCCCAACAATATTTCCATCCCATCAGTCATGTGTATCCAGTGAACTCTGATGGCTGGCTGGCGACACGCCATACAATGTCATCGCATGAAATGTGATGGCGTCCGTTCAATGATTACACCACAGGCTACATCTCGAAATAAACCCAGGAGCCCGGCCGAGGCGTTAATCAGATACGAGACACCTTCCCTGCCCAGGCCATCAATCCATGCAGTCACGGCGAATGCTAATGTCCCGGCTGCCAACGAGCTCCTTCTTCTAACGCTCAACGGCCCAGAACTATCATTAATACGGCTCCACAACCAGCCGCTATCTGATTGCCTCATCTGAATTTAAGTGCGGCGTCATTCTAGATGTACGGGAGAATCCCTCTCATTATGTGGAGTGTAGAAGGTTTTTCTTATTAATCGAGAAGCTGTAAATCATTGCGTCTATTGTCCCATTCACCGGCATAACGAGAGGAGCTTTTCCGAGTCTGGTGCTCTAATTATACCGATGACTTATATGTTTCCTCCGCCGCCGCCGCCGTGAAGGATTAAAATAAGTGCTCTTATATTTATCGAATTATTTTATTCCCAGGTACATTAAGGGAACTTAAACATGGCTCCTGAATCTAACACAAGACCAAGACGACTCTCTCCCCCACCGTGTTACTAGCCACTGACATAAGCTTCAGAAAAGTGTTAGTTGGGTACTTTGTTACATAGTCTAAGACCGTCCGTCACCATCATTTGTGGTGTCCGTCACCCTGCCGGTGCCTTCCGGATGTGGACTGAACGGATTGATTGCCGGAGGAGCAGGGCCGGTTGAGGAAATCACTGATCTCCTTCCAACTGGCCCAAAATGAAGAGAGCGTCAGGTCTGTTCCCACAGATCTCTGTTTGGGTGATCCCTCGCGCTGCGCTCCGTCTATTGACGTTGAGTGCAGGGATATGATATCCCAATGCCCAACACAGAAGCTCCACGCGCCGCAAGGGAGCACTGATGTCCTCTTGCTCCCACCACAGGACCACCAGGGATTAAAGCAGGAAGGGAGAAAAC
This sequence comes from Spea multiplicata, assembly GCA_009364415.1. Lineage (NCBI taxonomy): Eukaryota > Metazoa > Chordata > Amphibia > Anura > Pelobatidae > Spea > Spea multiplicata. The sequence continues at coordinate 11,217 of VKOC01023258.1, forward strand.
AGATACATTATGTATTTATCTGCACAACTCAAAAACCTTTGGACTCTGATTGAATGGTGGCCGTCATCCTGACAATTAGTAACCCTTCCATCCACACCCCCATCCACTTATTTTTAAACTTTTCCATAGTAATTTCTCACATTGCCACTTTTTTTTATGACAGCCTGAGGTTTGTTTTCCTTAACATTCTACGGTGCTTAATGTTTTGTCTACATGGAACAGAAACTTCAAAGCCATCATATGCACTTTAATATATACAATAGCTGAGCACTATCTTATATTTTTCCATTCTACTCTCGACATTTTCCACAATCCTAGCTCTGGAGCTGCTCCAGGTCCTACAGATAAACAAAACACATTAAAGTGGTCCCATCATCCAAAACAGATGGTCCACGGCAAGTAAGTATGGCACAGTGTGTGATATTGCTGGCAAATGTGTGTGTGTATATATATATATATATATACACAAGTTATACGTACCTAAATTATGCATGATGGTTTCCAATATGGCTGGCTGGGTTCTTCACGGTGATCCAGACTGAATTTTGTGACATGCTGGAGAAGACTGTGGCCAACTCTGGCCATTTTTGTTATTTTACCACTAAGCTAAAATGTCAGGTTTTGACCCATGCATTCCTAACCCAATTGGCTAGCACCATGTATAGGTGAAAAGCTACCTCCTACAAAATGACATGTTGTAATATTTTGATTGCAGGTTCATTTGAAAGTACTTACAAAGTAGTTAAGTATTATTTGTTGCTGAGGATGTTTGGTGTAGTAGACTGTAAATACAAGACATTGTGATCCAAGCTATCCACGTGTACTTGTCTCAATTGAGTCCCACATCTGGTGCCTCACTCACAATCAGGCCCGGACTGGGACAAAAAATAGGCCCGGGCATTTAAGCTTGAGCAGCCCATTTTTATTTATTTATTTTTTTATTTATTGTTAAAGCCCATCCTTCATTAATGCAGTCTCACAAATCATTCAAGCAATTCATCCTCACATGAATTCATTAATTCTCATAACGCATTCACACAATTCATCCACACATTTATTCATTCATTCTCATACGCATTCACATACCCCCTCTCTTCAAATTATCTGCCCTTCTCACTATGTTCCCCTTTTCACTATATACCCCCTCTATCTATGCCCTCTCCCACTATCTAACCCCCCTCTGCCCCTTCTCACTGCACCCCCCCTCACCCTACTTACCTTGTTGCCTGAGCAAGCAGCAACTGCAACCGGGCCCACGGCAGGGCCGGATTGACTTAGGGGCTGATGGAGCTGCAGCTCCATGCCCCCACCTTAAACTAGGCCCAGTTAAAAAAAAACTTTATTTAACATGGAGGATGTTAAATAAAGAAAAAAAAACCCCAGATGTTTTAATTTAAACTGTGTGCGGCCGCATACCCGTAAGGCCGGCCCTGGTGGGGGCTTCCTGGCCCCCTAGAGTGGCGGACCCGGTCGCAGTTGCAGCGTGCTTAAGGGGCAGATGCCCCTTATGCCCTGCGTTAATGCGGCTGTAAAGGCCGCATAGGCCCAGTCAGTCCTGTCCTGACTGGGCCTATTTTAACCCCTAATGTAACTTCCCGGCTCTCTAGAGCTGTCTAAATGCAGCCATCACCCCTAAATGTTTTAAGACAATTTTTTAACAAGATTCTCAAATCTGCCATTTCGGAAGTTAAAGTGGTCTAGACATCAGGGAAGTTAAATTAGGGTACATAAAGTACACATTTCAAGAAACTACACCCCTTGGAGGTTCAAATGAGGGGCTACATGTATTTCTAGGACAAAAGTTGAGTGCACAAATAATGACGGAATATGTCGCTTTGGCTAGAAAATATGTTTTTTCTAACCATAGCAACATGTTCATTTGTGTCTTGCGCACTCCAGGTTTGTACTAGAAACACACGCAGCCCCTCATTTGATGCGTCAAGGGGTGTAGTTTTTGCAAATGTGTACTTTTTGTGGCATAATTTTACTTCTTACGTGAGCAGTAATGCCACGTTAAGGCTTCAACCCTAATTACTGATCATTCTCACGCCTTTCATATCTCCATTCACTCACAGAAGCACACACCATACTTTCCATACCTTCACTCACAGAAGCACACACCATTCTTTCCACTTACAGTCCCAAAGAGATGATCGTAAAGGGAGAAAATAAAATCACTTTTACAGCAAAAATAAGTTTTGCAGTAAAAATGCAAGTAGCTGGTTACTCACGTACCGCACAGGCTAAGTGGCTGATTTTACTAATATTTACAGTTAATCAGGATTTAAAACATTTCTTCCCTTTACCATTGGCTAAATTTAACCCCATGATCAAAGGGATCATGGGGTTAAAATTTACTATCAGCCATTTTTTAAAAAGGGAATGTGACTTTTTATAGCTATATGATCACTGTGGTAACATTGGCTACCACAGTGATCATTTTGCTAGAATACTTAAACTTTTTTTTTGTTTTTTAAAGTTAAACTAGTTTATGTTTAGATAATTTAATTTAATTTTTTAACTTTTTTTACATTTTTATTTTGTTAACTTAATATTTTTTATTATTATTCACAAGCATTATACCGTTGGAAAGGTGAGGCGATTACCTTTCCAACGGTATATGGTGGGGGTCTGTAGCTGCTTGGATGCCTGAGATACAGGCATCTAAGCAGCATGCCCCCATACCGCTTTAACTGACAATTGTCAGTTATTAATAAAGTTGTGCGGTGACGTCATCGCGTCATTGCGCGTGCCGCCACCGGCCGGATCGGGAGGCCCCGGTGATGCCCTTCAGGATGAGGGGCAGATCGCCGGGGTAGGTGGTGATGGGGGTCCACAGACCTCCATCAAGGTAAGATAGTGCTAGCGACGGCATGGTGCCGTCGTTAGCACCTGACTGGGACTGCTAGCGACGGCACCATGCCGTCGTTAGCAGTCAAGGGGTTAAGGTAGGGGCCTGGAGCTGCAGCTCCATCAGCCCCTAAGTCAATCCGGCCCTGCCACGGCCCGGCCCACCGGGCAAATGCCCGGTGTGCCCGATGGCCAGTCCGGGCCTGCTCACAATGCGTCTGAACAAATCTTCCACTCAAGCTGTGTAGACTTCTCTTGATGTTGTTCCACAAATAAAGTGCCGTCTATCCTTGCTCAGTGTTTCCGCAATATAGCCAAAAACCTGGCTGATACAATGTAATGGATTCTGCGTTTTTTAAGTTAGGAGCCCATTGACCTCCCAGCGTTCAAAGCGAGTTCTCCTGGGCAATGGTTTCGCGAGTTGAGGAGAGTTATTGAGTTGTTGTGAACCTAGCTGTGTGTACCACATACGAGATAGGCGACAAGCTGCCCAGGATCACATTGACAGACACATATCTCATTCGTGGTAACACACCTAGACCTCCTTTTGTTTTTATTGTAAATGAATACACTTGAGTTTACATTCATATCCGTGAATGACTGATCAGCAGATTCGGCTGCAGCATAACCAAATTATCTGACGCATTTAAATTTCCCCAAATTCTATTTAATCTTAACTTCCTGTTCTTAGGACCTACGTGATTATTCCTCCCCGTTACTTCACCACTTCCCCATTGTTAGGCTATGCTAGTTGTGCCACAGGCACAAATCTCAGCTTCTCTGAGATCAGCATATTATTTTGTCACCATATGAAATGGCTTCTTAGGGTCCCTTTTGATCTAAGGACCCCCTTTGGAGAATATGGAGGGATGAGGAACAAATTCCTCTTAAGCTTTGAGATGCTGAGATGGGGGGCAAAACATCTGAGACCCAGAGTGAGTCCCCAAGAGTATCCAGGTAGGCTTATACCTCTCCTGGGTGCAGTATATCTGCTGCCTTAATAAAAAGTTCTGCGCAGGGTTCCTGGCGGCTGCACCAACATCCGACTTCACAGCTGCTCATCCACGTTAGGACAGTAACAGCTGCCACACAACCAGCCTCTCTACTGATTTCACCCCAACCATGGCAACTGTTTTCCCTACTGAAACTGGGGCGTTCTTTGTTATTTTATTTTTTTTTATTGATTCCAATTTTAGGAGGAATGCAGAAATTTTATAGGAACCGATCATCAAACCATCACCTCTGAAGGGGAAGTACCATGGAAAATAAAATGATTTTCTCCTTCAGCATAACCACCAGCACTGTCCCTCCGTAGACTTTCATTAGTCAGTGTCCAGCTGGGTGATTGAGACAGAGCCATTCTATTGTTTCCCCACAGGCAGTGTGACAAGGAGTCAGGGTGTTTGTCTAGTAGGCTGGGGCTCAGATAACAGAGCGAGAACAAATGGCCAATATGCAGCTGCATGAAAACATTATATTATGGGGCAAAAACTAGAACTGGGGTAAAAAAAAGAAAACAACTCAATATTTTCGAAAACGTCTGATACTGGTGATATATATATATTTTTAAATGTGATATTGTTTGCATGGGACTCCGGAATGCAACAATATTATTTACATTTTTATCGATGTGATGATTGTCTTAATTATTTAAAGCAACACTACATATAAGATGTATGGGAGTCAGCATTATGTAGAAAACAATATGTGCTTTTAGGATTAGTAAGAATGAGGCATTGCTGATGTGGAGTTTTCCAGGACAGAATAAATTAAAAGCCAGTTTGAGATGGGAAATGGGCAGAATTGCTCTGCTCAGCTGTTTTATAATCAAGCAAACTGCACGGTTTCTGTAAACCATCCTTTCATGGATCCAGCAAAGCTTCTTCTCTCCATTTTCCCTCCCCCGATGCCCCTTTTTTTCCCCAGGAGCTCGGAATGTTTGCTGGGTATGAGGGTATCGCAGAGTTCTACAGCCCTAAAAGCCCCGATAATGTGTATAGAAACAGGAGGTAATGGGTTAATAAATGAAATTGTGATACAGCTATATCAATTTTTTATATGAGATGCAGAGAAAGCGAGACCCTCGCGCGTTGGTTTTTGCTCTGTTGATGAACGTCAACTTTATTTCTGGTGACGCTGCCTCGGCGACTTGTTAATGATTCCCAACATGGCTCCAACAACAGGAGAAACTTGCAAGGGCTTGCCCTACATGATGAAACACAGAACTTGCCGACAGATCGGCCCCATTCGGCCCCCGTCTAGTCTGCTTCGTTTCTCCTGCTGTAACCTTAATCAAACTTTAATAAGTCGTTGGTCTCGTCTTAGATTCAGAAGCCGTCTGTCTATCCCATGCATGTTAATATTATTTTATGATGTTTTGATCTTAGATTATTCAGATTTATATTTTGCGGCTCTGTTTGCGTAGGCAAATTTGCCTTTGTTTCTCATGCCCCCCCCCCAGGGCCATCATCAGCGGGTGCAACCAGTAACCGTTTATGGGGACTGGGAAAGCATCCCTGACCCGTCACAGGTCCTTTTATTAGGTCTTTGCAGCCCACTAGCCCAGACTGGGCCCTCACAGCCCATTACACTTGCGGGCTTTGGGGCCCAAATTACCCTTTTGCCCGGTACTGGGGCCTAGTGGCCCCATTGCAAGCATGGAGTATGTTGCTTAACCCGCCACTACGTCAAAGCACCCCAAGGTTGGTGGTTACAGGGAGGACCCTGTGTTTAGATTTGTACTGGGCCCCAAGACTGATGGAAGTAGATAGAGATTGTTTCCAGTGACGCAGTTCCTGTGTAAAGCTATTAAAGCTATTATCGCACATACCTCAGAGCAAGGCAGCCATTTTGAATTTTTGGTGAAGCAGTAAGATGGCAGCTCCCACATACAGCACAACAAAGAATACCAAAGGGAATGTTTGTATTAATAATGAACGTGAACAATAACAGATATGATTAATATGATGTATATAAGAGTAAAAATTATTCCCTAATAGACTGTAAGCTCACAGGAGCAGGTCTTTCCTCTCCTTCTGTCCCAGTTCGTCTTAATGTGTGTTAATGTTATTGTCAACTTTGACAACTTTGTATGTTGTCAGTTATTGCTAACCGTCACATTGTAATAGCGCTATGGCATCTGGTGGCGCTATATAAAAACAATATAGTGTAAAAGAATTACGGGGTTAAATGCGGTTAGTGAGACAAAGTGTTTTATTTATAAATCCCTTATTTATAAAAGTTGGGAGTCTTACATATGAGCCGTATAGAATAGGAAGGAGTCAGCTCCAGACTGTGTGACCCCGAGAATCTGCCCCTTCACCTCCTAAGCTCCCAGCGTCTTGATTTGATGGGGTAGAAATTGGGAGGTATGCACGTGACGTCATTGTGATGTAATGCCCTTAGATTAAATGATGTAATAATAGGGTTGTAGAGGTATAACAGTGGTAATTGGCTTAGGCCCAGCTACCCCCTATCATGGGAATAGAGCGATTACTACTTCATGCATACCAAAAATCCCGGTTTGTGCAGGACAGTCCCAATTTTCAGGCACTGTCCCTCATAGATGCCACGCTGTCCCACAGGAAGTGTTGGGCTCACGGACCAGTCGAGGAGATACTCTGATCTCTTCCGACAGGCCCAGGAAGCTGTAACACCAATGGAGGTCCGTGGGGGTTTAGCTCAGACCTCCATTGCAGCTCCCACACGACCTGCTCAGAATGCCGTGAAGCCGGTTGCCGCATGGTGGCCCTTCCGGTAAGGCAGGTGGCTACTCCTCTGTCCCTCCCTCGTCTGACACTAGGGCACCCCTCCAGCCTTGCACTAATACGAACTCAGAAAACACGAGTCTCTAGAACATGCGTAGCAGCGGTGAACAGAAGGGGTTAATAATCTCTGATAGCCTTCTAGAACAGCGACAGTACGGCACCTCCCCGTGCAAGAATGGAAGTTGGGTAGGGAGACAGTGGGGTCCTATAAAATATTGAGAAGACCCCATAATCACACGCTGACACCATTAGCACATCTTGAGAGGGACTTCCCATTCTTCAGATAGGCCTGGACTGGCCATCTGGCAAATGCCCGGTGGGCCGCTGGCCATCAGCTCCACACACTTACTTGATCTGCTGCTCCAGGGGCAGATCAGGTGCTGCAGTGGGCAGCCAGCGGCTGTATCTGCCCGTCTGCACGCTATGTGAGCATAAACGTAATGTGCAGCCGCGCATATCCAACAGGAGCATCCCATGAGTTAATCTGAGGTTGATTTAAATGTGTTTCTTTGTGCATGCCCTCTGTATCTGTTCTGGCTAGAGGTGTCATCTTCCCAAAGGACCCCTGTGGTGATTCATGGCCTAACAGATAAGGACCCTGAGTTATAGGAATTCCATTCCTATCTTAAGTGGAGGGGTTTCCATCACCTTTAGCCCACCATAACTTATTGGCACATCAAAGATGGGACCCAATTCTTGGGGATGGTGTCATGTAATCAGTCATGTGGTCCGAGGGGCGTTTGCTTGCAAAAGTCTGATTTAGGGACAATGCAGTGACCTCAAAGGAGAACTCCATGGTATACTCTGATCGGAACAACATCGTAAGAACCATCTGGACTTAAGGAGTTCCCACAGGCCGACTTATTGGAGAAACTCGTGAGTGAGGGTCCTGTGTTTAAGTCCTATTGTTTTTAAGAACTGTTTGCCTGTTTTTATTTTTATTTTGTATGTCTTGTTTTTTGTAATTCTGGCACTGTGTAATCTTTGTATTTTTGTTATTAAAATATTCATAACCTAAATCTGTCTTTGGGCTCTAGTATCGATATCCACAAACCCTAAGAGAGGATAACACGTTACCGTATTGTTATTACGTTCTACAGGATATATATATATGTTGTTTGCCCGGGGTGGGTTGATATATATATAGAGATAAAGGTTCTAATTCGGATTTCTCACGAATCCGGTATCAAAATCGTGAGTGGTGGCAGACTACCTGGGGGGATACAGGCAGGATTTGGGGGTTAATTTGGTGTAACTTTTGCCTTGTTAAGGGGTGAAGTTAGTAAATCCAGAGGCCTGGTGCTATTAACCCCTTCATGCCCACGCCCTCCACACAGTCACGGCTTGGCAAGTAGTCCTGACCGTGACAGCGGCTGCTGGACTTAAAGCGGATCCCACACGTGGGGATAACCAAGGCGCATTTTGTTTATTGAACTGCTCCAGATATAAGCTCTTACCCCACGCGTGAAAATACCGCATGTCGGTGATATGACGGGAAATTCTGCATCTACTGTGTTTCCCAGCAAATACACCGCTGCGCAGCACTTAACATCCGCTCGAGACGTGCTTTGTAAAGCTCACGGGCTAAATACATCGATTCGCGGCAAAAGAAAAGGGAAATTATAGAGTTTGGATGAACCGCACTTCTTTGCTATTGTCTTCCCTGGGTTCAAGCAAACAGTGATTCACCCAACGTCTGATCTCAGCTCTGACACCACTTGGCAGTTCCCAGGCGCAGAGTCGAACAATGAGATTTCTTCTTACCTCTCTTGCTCCTGAGAGTCTCTACAATGAACTCATCTAAACGAATGTATACGTAAAACACGGTTACGTTAATGAGAGGGGAATTTTATGGTTCTTTTTCTTTCTATCGAAGCATCCCTGTTTATATATAAATAATAAATAAAATATTTTTATTCTAAATAATATAATAAATAATATATTATAATATATAAATATAATATAAATACAGCCACCAATTCACTTGAGGGACTAAATCCTATATAAATACGAATATGCCCTAAGAGCGCTCTAACTGTCATAGGTAGAACAGGGCAAATGCCTAAATGGCAAAGAAAAGGTTAAAAATACAGATCAGGTTGTTGCTGTTCCCTGCCTAGTAGCTGAGATGTTGTATCAACCCGAGATGTCATCGATGAGATCTGAGCCAAAACACAGGAGACCACAAAGTGGGCCATGATAAAGAGCGGAAAGGGAGAATAAAAAAAGTGAATTATCTTCCCATTAAACTCTGCAAAAAAAAACCAAAAAACCCAAACCCGACGCACGTTTCGCTAACCGTTAGCTTCCTCAGGGGAGCTGAACCCGAGGATCCCGCCACTTGTTATTTATTTACTATGATAACCACCTCCGCAGAAGCACATTGGTCAACGAGTTAATCACTCACGGCCACGCCTTCAGAGGGGCGTGTTTACCACTCAGCGGACTCCATATCCTATTGGTGGATTCAGGCCACAACCCATAATATTTTCATTCATTAATAAGCGCATTCTTTGAGTGAATGCTTTCAGCGCTCTCATTCATCGAAAGTGTATTTTTTTCATTGAAATTATCTTTAAAATTCTCAGTATTTTATGAATCAATTTATTTATTTAGAACTCCGGCAACCCCAGGGTTCCGACCTCAAAGTTTCCCAGCTGGATGCCTCGGCGTCGAGAAACATGTTTTTAAGTTATTTTAGTATTTTTTTTAGTATTTACCAGTTGGACCACCTCTACCCAGTACTGGTCACGTAATGGGAATGGTACTTATTGTCAAAAAAGGTCTCCTTAATGCCCTGTCTGGGGGGCAGAAGTTGGCCATCTGTTGTCTCTGCTCAGGGGCCGTTAAGGATAAGGTGCGACACAAAGAGCCCTTGTGTTATTCACTTACCATCCGCCATCTGCCTGTCCTGATAAGTCTGAAAGAGATATACGGCTATTGAGTGGGGGGAGGTGGCCAGTTACTGGTTTATCTCCTTTCTTTGGTAGAACAATAAGATGAAGCCCCCGTCCTTAAGCCGTCGGGTAAATCAGTGCTTTGGGAGAACCGCTTCCCTTCTCTGGTTGGGAGCTTACAGATTGACGGCCATCTGGGAGATAGAATTCTGGTGTTTAGATGGAATGTAAGGACGTTTTACTTTACTGAGGGGGTGGTAGATAAGTGGAACAGCCTCCCAGCAGAAGCGGGAGAGGCTAACGCGAAGAAGGAATATAAACATGGATGGCATAGGCATAGTGCTTCGAATAAACGTCTGCAATGGGATAAAACAACCAATACTTCCAGGCCATGCCAGCGCCCTGTTCTCAGGACCTGAAAGATTATTCCTCCCCGGTTAAGTTTTCCTCCGGTGGTAATTTGTTTGCCAGTCCAAAAAATTAGTCGAGGAGAGGGATCGATAATATTCGGATGGATGCGCAAGTTCTGCCACCTTCTGCCACGGGTCGGCTTGCTTAATTGTTTTCTTAAGGGCGAAAAAGGTTACTGTCACTTTAAGAGCAATAATAGAATTTTAATGGTACCTCGTGGTAATAGGAGTGGAAGTCATCCACCCCCCCATGATGTGTATGTATATATATATATATATATATAACACATTATATATATATATATAGACCCTATATATATCTGACTCAATCACTAATGAAAGAAAGCGAGTCCGAGTCACGGCTATTGGAGTGTGCGTGGGAGAGCGTCACCGTCACCGTCTTCCACCCAATGAGCAATTTGTTTATTAAAGGCATTCTCGCCTCCATACGGTTTACATAGATTGGATTTTCTCATCTCTCACGCTAGGACCTAAGTAACCCCTTCCCCGCCAGAAGAGAATACGACGCGCTCACCTAAAACCGCATTATTCTTTTTTTTTTACGTATTTTACAGGAATTTCAGGTACAGAAGGGACGTTTATTTCTAAAGAGGAGAAATGTTACAACAAGAGATTATAGTCTAAAACTAGAGGGGCAGAGACTTAGAGGTCATATAAGGACGTTTTAGTTTACTGAGAGGGTGGTAGGTAAGTGGAACAGCCACCCAGCAGAGGTGGTAGGGGTTAATAGAGTGAGGGCATTAAAGAGGTTTAAAAAAAAGCTACTATCTCACAATGAATAGCTCTAGTGTGAAAAGCCATGCAGCGTGGACTCAATGAGCGGACACGGAGAGGGGCGGCTTTAAGGTCTGCTGCACAAAGACATTCTGCCCCTCGCCGGTCTCCTGGCAGGTGCTACAGAACAAAGGAGGATGGACGCCATCGATACACGACGTATTCATCACCCGAGGGGGAAACAAAATATCTGCGTCTCCAGGATTTGCAAGACAGACGTCCAGAATCCTCGATTTACTCACCTAGTGGGGGCAACTTAAAAAAAAAAATTAAAAAAATTTCACTAATAAAGCTATTATTTAATTTACTTATTATTTAATTCACCCCGCTGCCACATCCTTTCCCCTTCTTCATCTAAATAACGCTCGTACCAGCAGAATTTATAACTTCTATTTCAGCAATTAAATGTATTTTTTTCTTTTTTTTTTTACATTAAAAATAACAAATTAATATTAAAATCTTTTAAATGTTATATATTAATCAAAATTTTTTATGAATCAAAGTTAAATTAATCAGGGGGTCTGAAAAGGAAAATTATCCTCAAAGAAAGTTAAATCTGCAATAAGGGCAGCGCTTTGGATCTGATAGATTTATATATATTTTTTATTTGCCGAGTAATTATTTTGTCTTCCATGTTGGATGGCGGCGTTCAATGCGACCATAGCATGGGGTACGGATGAACGCGGCCAGCGACATTGTAAGACAAAGATTGTAAGAGGACGGTCTCCGAGCGTGTTTAGAAAAAGATATGTAAGATAGAGGCAGGGTTACCCCGGTAGACAGACAGTCAGGGCCGCTTGGGGCCAACTACAAACCTAAAGATAGGGCCCAAAGTGAGGAACAGGTGAGAGGCCAAGTGGTCCCCAAAGCCCAAAAGGGCCCAGTCCTGTGTTGCGGGTCGCATCGGCCCAGATCCAGTTAGTGGGTCGTGAGGGCCAATCGGAGGGCCCCATACACAGGTACCGGTGTGCGGCCCTGTAGGCAGGAACAAGGTGTGATTGGGCGAGCCTCAATGGTTATGTCAGCCAATAGGAGACAAGCAGGGAAGCAACATCATATCATTCTATGCAGTCCATTCACAGCCTGGACACTACTCCACATACCCACTACTCCATACAATTTAATGGCCACCCATTACACGCAAACCATTTTCTACGTACCATCTCCTACTGCCTTGTTTCCCCTCAAACACGCAATAGATTGTAAGCTCACAAGACACGGGCCCTCTTCTCCTTCTGCCCCAGCAGGTCTTAACGTTAAAAGGTCTTTGTTTTTTTTTTATTGTCCCCTATTGTAACAGCGCTACGGAATCTGCTGGCGCTAAATTGTCATTAAATCAAAATCAAGCCATGAAGTTTTACTTTTCAGACAGATTGGTAGAAAAGTGTAACAGCCTCCCAGCAGAAGTGGTAGAGGGTAATACAGTGAGGGTATTAAACATGCATGGGATAGACAGACGGCTCCTGAATCTAAGACGAGACCAACGGCTGATTAAGGTCCGAGTCTTTAGAGCATATATTTCATATAATACACAGAAAACTATAAACTGATGTCTTACCAGGGGAAGCTCTAGGACAATCAGGACGGTGACTTTCCAATGACCTTGAAAGGTTAATTTGGCCGTTATTAATCTAGAATGAATAACGTTCTATGATGTCATCGCGTCTCTGTGTTTACGTCTGATTTGGGTTTTCCAGTTTTGAACAGAATGAGTCGTTTTAATGGATTTGAAAGCACCGCGACGCGTGGAAATTCTATTTTGGAAGCTGGCGGAGACATGCGCGGCTCCGCTCATGCAAAGGGGGTCCGCGCGTCTTCACATGTGGGCACAGCTCCACGCAGGAGGTCAGAGTTGTTGCGCAATCTTTCAAATCCCGATTAGGATGAAGACAGCGCAGACTTGGACTCAGGAGATGTTTAAATAAGGAGGTAATTTACTGATAGGGTAGTAGATAAGTGGAACAGCTTCCCAGCAGAAGTGGTAGAGGGTAATGCAGTGAAGGGATTAAACATGCATGGGATCGGCATACGGCTCCTGAATCTAAGACGAGACCAACGACTGATTAAGGTTTGAGCCTTTACAGCAGGAGAAACGGGAGACTAGACGGGCCGAATGGGGCTGCCGGCAGATTCTGTGTTTCGGAGGCAGTAGGGCATATAATTTCAGGATAATAAAATAGTCAGGAATACACGAATTTTCAGAATGAGGTAAATTATTATTTGGTTGTGAATGTGATGTATTCCTATTACCCAATAGAATAACTAGAATTGCCATCAAATATGTTGAAGGTTTTCCCCCTTCCTACGACAAAACCCTTTATTTTCCCCTCTGGTTTGCAATCTCAAGATAAAAAAAAATAAAAAAAAAATGTAATAACCCAAAGAAAAAATGTCCAAGACATGCCATAGAATATTATATATATATTCTGTACAAATCGGACAAAGAAACCCAACAAGTAAAATAGACCCAGAATTCAAGGTCTTGTATATAGTGCTTAGCGGCCCAAAACTCTAATTTAAGACTGACTTTATCAAGAGGCTCTGATCATCCTTGGGCCACCAAAATAAGTGCCATGTTGGGAATGTACCCCAAGCTGATGTTCTGCTGGTAGAACAGCCCTTTCTGTTTAAACTGAGCCTTCTTGTTAAGAGAGAAAGAGAATGGAATGGGTTAATGTCTGCGGATCCAGTGTAATGTATATAAAGAGGGTGCTATGCATCATGGTGACCTATGGGCCTGTGTGTGGATCTTGATACCAAGATGATACCAAGTTCCTCATGGTAGACAAAGCCAGAATGCATCTGGATGGATTAGTTCCCATTATAGGCTTCAGCGAGATCAAAACGCAATATGGAACTTTCGTTATATTTAATGGGAATCCAAAATTGTTTTATTTTTATCTATAGGTTCCGTAGGTCAGTGGTTCTCATACGGTGGCCTATGGAACATCAGTGGCCTTCAAGCAGCTACAAAGAACGAGATGGTATCTATTGACCAAGATCATATAGCGCATGTTATTATTATTAATTGTTTTATATGAGACAAGGTTGGGATTTAATGAATTAGTGGTCATCCTAAAAGGTATGATCACATAAAAACTCACATTTTATAGCTTTTTCAGTTTCTGCGGCAACAGCCTATCAGTGCCTGCTTTCGGATCACACGACAATTAAGCGTTCCCGGGAAAAACATGAACAATCACAGTTTTCCTTGATTAACAAATAATTACTAGGGAGGGTCTGGGCATCTAGCACTACTATGAATAATGCACCTAATGTGTTATTTAATTATACAACTGTTACATTCATTAGCACGGGGGGGGGGGCAGCAGCAGCTTCTCATTATGCTTATTATACATTTTTCTGCACTTCGTGGTTTGAGGAATCCATTCTTGTCTGAGGTTATTCTACAAGTCCCATATACCATAGAGAGGCCCACATACCATAGAGAGGCCCACATACCATAGAGAGGCCCACATACCATAGAGAGGCCCACATACCATAGAGAGGCCCATATACCATAGACGTTACACATGTTCAGCATGGACGGGTATCAGAATGCGTGACGTGTTAGACTAGAATGTAATGTTTCCGCATCTTGCTACATTTCCACCAATGTGATCCTTGAGTTCCATTAACATTAATAATTAATAAATGTATTATTTGACAATCGTAAAAATAGAATAAGAATAATCATTGAATTTTCTTTTGGGAGTGGAGAGTACTTTTCCATTTTTTAAATTCATGGTACTATTATCATGTATAGCCACGTTATGATTATTAATAATAATAATAATAAGCACCATGTTTGTCTTGGAAAGAGTTATTAAAATTCATGATGGTTTTAATTTTGATGACAGCACAAAAATCTGAATATGCGAGCTGGTTAGACCTATTAAGACTAGACACAGATGGTGACATAGACAGCTGATCGGTGATGTCATTATCACCCCTTTGTTTGTAACACGTGGTCATAGTTGTTCTACAAAAGACATGACATTCGTAAGGGCTGGGGAGATAACAATTGCATTGTCTAAAAATTTAATAAAACCCCTTATTTTTTAAACAAAATTCCAATCTACATTAGGCCATTATATGTGAATGCATTTAAATATTATTCCTCACCCTAATCCCAATCGAACGCTCGTTTCCTGACTTGTGCAACCAGATTACGGCTCTGACGTCGTAATAATTCTGATTATTATTATTATTATTTTAATTTCTTTTTTTTTTCTCCTAAGATGTTCGGAGTGTAAACAATGTGAACGAAACATATGATTTTGCGTTTAAAAAAATAAATAAATAATAATAATAAAAAAAAGAAAGCCCTGTGTATGAGGTGCCATATAATCATTCACTATGAATTTTACAAAGAGAGAGAGAAGGGTAGCGAGGAAATTAAATCTAGAAGAGCAGGAAGAGGACAATAAATGGTAAAAAACAGCAAGAGAAAAGGCACACTAGGTTAATATAGGAAAACTAGTTTCTTTATTGAAAGATAGTTATATTAGTGGATGACATGCACACAATACAATAGGCAGGGCCCACCATGCTATAGAGGGGGGTAAACAAAAGAAAAAAGCAGCGTACAATGATAAGATGTATAGGCTACAGCACATTACAATTATAGAAGGGTACGTCTCTACGAAAAAAGATATACATCAGAAAGTAGGTAATGTAGAAAAAAAATACATGCTTTTTTTTTTTTTTTTTTTTAAAATTAATTCTCAGTCCAGGAGAGATAAAAAGGTGGAAGATCCACAAAATTGGTGGTGGTGGTGGTGTGGGAATGGGGGGGATATCAGATACAGAAACATTACCCACGAAAATAAGAACAGGAAATTGTTTTTTTTAGCACAGCAGAAAAAAAAGGTTACCCCTGTTAAGTGGATAATGCACTTTGCCGCCAAGCTCGTTAAAATAAATGATTTTTTTTTTACATTTGGAAAAGAATTGGACCCGTCTGCGGAGACACTAAGAACAGCACAGATTTCAGCGCACCAGAGTGGCGGATTTTTAGCCAAGGTCTGACCAATTAAATAATGGAATTTATTTTTTTTTTTAGAATTTTTGATGGTTTGTGATAACATCAAATTGTACGTGCTGTAATAAACAAGGCCCCAGATTTTTTATTTTTTTTTTAATTATAATTTAAAAAAAAAAAGCAAAATGAATCCACTTAACAGAAATTTACAGTGCAATGTATTTAGCTAAACAAGATGAAGATACAGAAATGGCTGTTATTGTCTACAACGCTACGGAAATGACCTTATGTTACTACAGTGGAAATAAAAAGAAAAACAGGTTCAAGGTTACATACTCTACAGTTTTTTAACAAGAAAACTATGATTTTTTTTTTCCAGCATCCTCATTATTAAGCATTAGTATCCTCTGTCACAGGCTTTCATACAGGCCCCCCTTGGGGAAGGGAAGAGTTTCTAATGGGTTTAGTAATACCCAAACAGTTTCTATTTTTTTTTTTGTATATGCCAATTTATTGGAATTTTTGGGTTGGATTTTTTTTTTCCTTCAATTAAAAATTAGATTTTTTTTAAAAAAATTAAGTAGGAATTTGAAAATTCAAAAATATGTAGGATTTAAAAAAAAACCCTGCAGCTTAATTGTTTTTTTAAATGAAAAAAAAAGTATAAATATATAATAAAATTTTTGGAATTATGAAAATGCGAATCACATGGGATCTATATACGCCATAAAAAAAGGGGGGGGGTATTGCATTGGCATGCAAGGGTTACCCAGATAGTAAGCCTTCCCCATATTCTGGAAAAAGGGGGGGACATAGAAAAAGAAGCCATGAGATAGTGGGGATACTGCCGCTTAACCCAATCAGTGCCACAGGGATGTGCGTAGAACACCCTTCTGGTACTGCCTGGGTTAAAGAAATATCAATGCTTTCTCCAGATGGAAACAGGAAATGGTTAAGAGGGGTGTCACAATACAGCTAAATGCAGAGGCAGAGGGTCACACCACAGAGCAGCATGTTGGCCATTCAACTGCGCTACACAATGGAGAAAAAAAAAAAGAATTGATAAATGCAAAAAAATGTCATCGTCCCATATTCCAAAACAGAGATAGACACAATTTTTTTTAATCTACATTTTTCTTTTTTTTTTAAAAAAAGGGGATAGGCTACATTTAACACAGAATTCTAACGGTGCCAATTCTTTTTTGCTGAAATTTTTATATATATATATATTTATTTTTTTTTCCGCCCTGATCTTTTATTTGTAAAAAGGGAGATTGAGCATATTTTCAAATATACGTTAGAGAAGGGTGAGAGCTACCAACAAAAAAAATAGCCAGAATCTGCAATGTACAAAACATACAATTCAACACAAATTGTTGTCCTAAACCCCACCTCCTTTACGTGAAAGCAATATGATATTTTGTTAGATTGCAATAATTTTCTATTTTTATTTTTTCGAAATAATAATAATTGCATTACAAAAGAAAGAGTGAGGTATTTAATCACTTGAGTGCATGCAGGTTAAACAAAGCCACTGGCACTCAAAGGGTTAAGGCGACATACATTACTAAAATGAAGGGATAAAATAAAAAAATATATATATATATATGGCCTAATATGTGACATCATAAGTGATTTGCAGTGGGTGCTTGATGTTTAACTGTATTAACACTATGAGGATACTCCAGCTACTGGTTATTAAAAAAAGGGGTTAAATGGATGGTGTATTTTAATAACAAGCCCATAAAACAGTGAAATCAGACACCTTCCTCCTTTCCTCCAATCCCAGCCCATTTACAAAAAAAAAAAAGAGATGAGTTTGCAAGATGGAATGGTTGCATAAAGACAAACTGGAGTCTTTGCCTGGTAATAATAATGGTTGGCTTTAAAAAAAAACCCAGCAGATGGGGATAGGAAGGCTGTTTCTTAAGGAAATAATGAGATTTTCTCCCCCAAAAAAACAGCTTGCAATAACCAGAATGCATAAAAATCTAAAGTAACAAATGAAAGGATACAATGTATATAGTTGTATCCAGAAAAAAATAAACAAGGATAATGTGTTTCCATAGCAATGGAATCATAGGCAAAATATTATTGTTTTCTGCATTCCACAGCCCCCCAAAAAACCCACAAATGCATTTCTAACACCCCCCCCTTTATATACATTAAAAAATACATTTTTATAATTTGTAGCAAAACCCACATTTTTTCCCCAACCTTAAACTAAGCAAACGAAGCACTCCCCCCCCCATATCAACCACAATAAAGCTTTCAGATTTCCCAGTAATCCCAGTATATATAAGAATGGAAAGGAAAATACCTCTGTTTCGTACAGAGCCAAAGACTGGGAGAACAAGATATCCAACATGTACAAGCACCATCCTGGCTTGGGGGGGCTCTGCCTGTGTCCTAGGGGTCCTGGAGCTTCTTGCTTGTAATAGTCCTCTAGAAGGGTTGATCCAACAGCTATGGCTCTGGCTTTTGGCTGGGAGACAGATGGTCCATGGAAAGGGTCCCTTCAAATCCCCCCTATATACATTCAAATGTGCTGCAGCTGCTTCATACAAAGGGTGGGGGGTATGGAGCAAGCAAGCAGTAGCTGTCTGTACAGCCTCTCCCCTAAGACAAAGGAGGCCAACCAATCAGAGCTGACCTGCTGGGGGGGGGGTGAGGGGGGAGCATGCTCCCTGCAGACTGTATAGGGCAGTCAGGCAGCTTGTTTCATGAGTTTGGATTCACTAATCAATGAGACACAATAAGGGGGGGCACATGGATCACTTTTGCCCCTATTATACTGAATTTTAGTGTCTACCATAAATACCCCCCATCCTGGCAACTAATTGGCATTATGGTGGGTGGCAAATTACCACTGGGTTAGGTATTTTGGCTATTTGCACCCTGGGGAAAAAAAACAGTAGTCAGATGGGAGACTTGTAAGACACATCGACCTAAGCTGCTGCAGAACATCTTGGGTAAAGCTGTACAACTGTATTTTGCAGCCAACAATTAAGATGATATATATATATATATATGCTTAATGAGTAATATAATAATATATGGATATAGAAAGTTTTAAATACAGAAGAATTTTTATGAGAATATTAGATTTAAATCAAGTTGCATCAGAATTCTTTGCTTGTTTTTTTTTTGTTTTTTTTTTACACAAAAGTATTTTTGTTTTCCCTCTGGTTTTAACGCTTTGTAGAGTTTGCAACTCCTTTGTGAAGACTGAGGGGGTGGTAGATAAGTGTAGCGGCCACCCAGCAGAAGTGGTAGAGGCTAATATAGCGAGGGAATGTAAACACACACATGGGATAGACACACGGCTCCTGAATCTAAGACGTGACCGGCGACTGATTAAGGTCTGAGTCTTTACATTTCTTAATCCTATCGCTGTTTCAAACCGAACCCTTGAAGGGTCAGATAATAAAAAGCTTGAGCTGACGACCAGCGAGGCTGTTTTATATTTATTTTTTTTATTTTATTTATTTTCTCAGCTCCCCCCCTCCCCAGTCTTGGGACCTGCTGTAGCCGCAAAATCCTCGGAATGAGAAGCATGTCGCATTGGCATCTGTACAGACCAAGTGTCTTTCTAGTCCCGAAAATAATTCCCCAAAGCCCCTGTGGGAACGAACGACCGGCCCTGCCGCCAGACCCTCCTAGTAACCGGATCCTCCCTAAAAAAAAATATCCTATTGTATAGTATAAACGGGACTTTAGCCCATATGTTTCAGGGTTCTACCCCTATGCGTTGCCCCCAACATCCGGCAGGGCATTTTGGGCACTCTCTGATTTAAATGCCTAGGCTGCCATGTTTTGTATGGGCGTTCTGTTATGTCTGATCCCCGATGCGGAGGCTTTTGCGCTGTTATTTGAGCAGATGGCTCCTTTATCCGGGATACTCCAGGGTTCTGTGAAAATCATTACTGCCCTGTCTGACATAATCTTCTCAAGCACTTAAAGACTCCACCTGGTCACCTGGCCTAGGGGCACGCGGGGTGGGAATCGGGCCCTAATTAGAGGCAATCTGTGGGATGGCCGTCCAGTTGTAAAGTTGTTGTGTTGTTGTGTTATATCCTGTCTAGCCTTTGTACGGCGCTGCAGAATCTGGCGGCGCTATATAAAACAATAATAATCTGATGTCGATACCCTTCAGTGATGTAAAACCCCTCACTGACCTCTCACTGACGCTTGCACCCGGGATGGTTTTTAACAGACATTTGCTACTCGTGGACAGTCCGTTTCCATAGCTGCCAAGTATCATTTATTTAGTAGGAACAGTCCCTTTTTCTCCCCTTCGTCACACCGCTAATCACGCCATCAGTCATTTCAAACGCTGGAAGGTATAGGTTCTTGTTCAGAAGAGCTTCCCATCTGATCCTGGGTGAAGGGCAATACTGAAGGTCATACCTGGGAGCCCTCCGAGTCCGACCCAGAGTCTCCAGGTGAAGCCCTACTTTCCGGGATCTCCAGGTGGGTTTCTCCTATCTCCGGGCAGGAGAGCTGCGCGTTGTCCCCTTCTTTGACATCAAGTCCCAGCGCTAAGCACAGCAGACATGCCGCGCAAGGAAGGTCCGAGGGGCAGCTGAGAGTCCTGCCTAGGGCGGCTGCCCACCTAACTACGCCACTTCTTATGTTAGGAGCCAGAGTTAGGGGACGAGGCTTCATTTGAGAACTTATCACTACTTTGCAGTGAGTGCACTCGAAAGCAGAGACAACGCCAGTCTGGTGAGAAGATAGAAAACAGGACACGTCCCGCGGGGCTGGAATAGCAACGCGTGAAGCAAGAGAGACCCTAATGTGCCAAATTCCATCAAATTCCATGAATCTGCGGGGCTCCTGGCCGCTGCTTCCGAACAGGTGTAACGTTAGCTCGGCGCCGGTGACAGCAGATCACGCCGGGCTCTCTTTGTGAACTGCGTGGGAGCTCGTCAGGGTGCAGGCGTTGTTCTTGTTAGCCCGTCGTGCCATGTGGGAGTTCTGCTGCTTGTCACAATAATCCGCGGGAGCCGCGGGATCTCTCAAGATGATCAGGAAGTCTACAGAAGGAAGACGTTACAGCTGTAACCAGAAGTACAGAGCCGCGGCCGGGATTAAAAGGAATAACGGTGCCGAACAGGAACAAAAGTTTACAGCATCCCGAGTGTCCCAGTCTATGTGGGACAGTCCTGATATTCAGGCACCATCCCCCACTGTCTCAATTTTGCAGGCAGTGGAAATCATGGCCCGGCCTGATCTATCCTGACCGGCCCAGGGATCTGTAAAGTCAATGAAGTTTTGCGCTGTTGCGTAGTGAGGTGGCTTTTTGAGTAAGGGGAGTGGGTGACAAATTGCCCCTTTCCAACGCTAGCCATGCTTACCTATCAAACGGCTTACTGTGACAGTGGCTGGAGGTGATTGCAGTTGGGTTTGTTTTAGAAACCAACTGCAAGAGAGTCGCCGTAAGAGAATTCTATCGACAAGACGCTAAGATGAGGAGGAGGTCATTGGGCCTGTAGACGACTCAATCTCTCGAGAGACAAGGGTAAGTAAAGCGGGTGTCATGACAGCTCTGGCCGTTTAGCACCAGTAGGAGTCCCGGGGGAAACCAGATGTTCTACATTTCTCTTGGAGGCAACATTTTCTGCCACGGGTGGTATGAGTTTAAATTTCCAACATAAATAATCACCGGGTAGCATAGGAGAGCGATCTGGGACATGGAGGGACAGATTTTTATGTTGCTCTTGTTAGACACCAAGGAGACTTCTGGGATCTACCATTGCCTAAAGTGCCAGTGCCAGAACTAGGTCCACACAACTTGGGGGGGGGGTCAGATCGCCATCTTGGATGATTAGGCTCCTCGAAGCGCTGCGGCCCAATGAGCTGTTTGCAAAGATCTCCAATCAAAGATTTAGCACTGAGACATGATGTCATATCCGGACGCTCAGCAGAGAAGTCACCTGCGGCGAGGAGGGGTTAGGACTAGGGCAGCGTCCAAAACACCGTTTTTGTCCCATATTGCTAAAAATGTATTTGATATAGGGCTGTAGAAATAGCCATTTTTGGTGATCCCTGAGTTTCATAAACCCATTTCCTGCTCTTTCTATACACATTATCGGGGCTTTTAGGCCTGTAGAACCCTGTGATACCCTCATACCCAGCAAACATTCTGAGCTCCTAAAAAAGAGGGGCATCAGGGGAGGAAAGAGGGGCATCAGGGTTGGAGGAAGGCACAGAGAGATTTGGGGCCCAAGGAAGCACTGGCCAAACTAAACAGGGACACATGTTCCGACAGATTATCCAAAAAAGCAAAAGATATCTCATACAGCAAGATAAATGTTGGTATCTCCCAAAAATATGTTGCTAAAGGACGTAAACCAGCTGTTGCGATGTGTTGTTTACATTTCCAGCTGTCACTTAATACGAAGAGGGTCCTCCGTGTGGCCAAAGCCCCCCAACTATCATATTTTTATTTGTTTATGGAAACCATAGCCAGGATGAGACATTTCTGCTATGTCAGGTAAAGCCGGTCGGTGGTCTCCGGCCCCTGCTTAGTAATCGATTTGTGAAGTTATATGAGGCTGGAAAGAGTGACAGCGAACACAGCAGCTATTTTAATATCGTCGTCTTCACATGACATACAGCAGCTGCATCATAAAACAGGACTGTGAAAGTAAATACATACGGCGATACGTTATAAATCTGCCACGGATCTGATTACCCTTTGTATAGGGTATAGCTGCACGCAATACATACCCTGCCTTAAGGGTAAAACAAATTGCGGTTTCGAAGAATGTCTTTCTGTTCATAAAAACAAGGTTCTGCACTTTTCAAATTATGTTTTATAAGATATTTCAACCTTTTCAACATTAAACTCATTCATTCATTTAGTGGTTAAAAATGACACGTCCCTCGCTCTACCAGACTGAGTCCCGGTCCCTCTATATCAGACTGAGTTCTGGACTCACTATCTCAGACTGAGTCCCGGCCTAGCTCTATCAGACTGAGTCCCGATCTCACTATCTCAGACTGAGTCCCGGTCTAGCTCTATCGGACTGAGTCCCGGCCTAGCTCTATCAGACTGAGTCCCGGCCTCAACTCTTTCGACTGAGTCCCGTCCTAGCTCATCGGACTGAGTCCCGTCCTAGCTCTATCAAGACTGGTCCCAGCTAGCTCTATCACTATTTCAGGGACTGGTCCCGGCCTGCTCTATCAGGGACTGAGTCCAGGCCTAGCCTCATCAGACTGAGACCCGGCCTAGCTCTATCAGACTGAGTCCCGGCCTAGCTCTATCAGATTGAGTCCCGTCCTAGGTCTATCAGACTGAGTCCCGTCCTAGGTCTATCAGACTGAGTCCCGTCCTACCTCTATCAGACTGAGTCCCGGCCTAGCTCTATCACACTGAGTCCCGGGCTAGCTCTATCACACTGAGTCCCGGCCTAGCTCTATCACACTGAGTCCCGGCCTAGCTCTATCAGACTCCCCTTCCAGCCTCTCCCCCTCACACCCTGCCCTGGCCTTGCACGCTACCTTGTCCCATCAGACTGAGCTTCAGCCTTGCTCCATCAGACTCTCCCAGCCTCGTTCCCCTAGCTCTTTTGTCTCCAACGTGTTTTTCATCTTATGAGCTGGATGTGATCCTTTTCTTCTTTCATTCTGCCCACAGAAAGATAGAACTTGATGGCGGAACCATTCTTATGACTGTTGTAGCCTCGATTTTCCAGGCTAGGCTTAACCCCCCATTAACCCCAACACCCCCCATTAACACCACACACCATTGAATATGGATAAGAAAAGGCCACAGCCAATTTTATTTATTAGAGTCATTGTGATGCCAAAACCTGAAACAATAAACATCGGTACGTTAACAAGGACAATGACTCAAAAAACACAAACATGTAAATATATACAAGATAAATGTTGGTATCTCCCAAAAATATGTTGCTAAAGGACGTAAACCAGCTGTTGCGATGTGTTGTTTACATTTCGAGCTGTCACTTAATACGAAGAGGGTCCTCCGTGTGGCCAAAGCCCCCCAAATATTTTTCTTTATTTATGGAAACCATACCCAGGATGAGACATTTCTGCTACGTCAGGTAAACCCGGTCAGTGGTCTCTGGCCCCAACTCCACCCCCAAATTTCCCGCCAAAAAGCCTACCCCTCCTCCGCACAACAGTCAGGGCCCACTATAGCCCATGCTGGCACCCCCATGGGCATCAATCTACCCCTCCCTACTTTGAAATAAACTCCCCTCCTGTACTTTATTAAATCCCTTTAAGTATTTAAATGTTTCTCTCCCACCCCTCGCTCTCTTCTTTCCTCCAAGTCGGACATATTGAGATCTTTTAGTCTCTCCTGATTATTTTTCCACAGCAAACCGTTCCCCATTTTAGCCGCTCTCCTCTAAACCCTCTTGTCGACTGTTGGAGTGCAAATTATCAACTAATACGTTCTTTATAAAAAAATGTAAACTTAAAATGCTGAGGGGGGGGGGTGGTGATTTATATCAAGTGATCTATTATTAATGTTGAGATTAGGAATTAAATCCCTAAAAAACGAAACCCTGGAATATCAGAAACACTAAATCTTATATCAATGAATCCCACCTACTCCCCACCGCCGATGGAGTGTGAGGCTAGAGAAAGAAATCATGGGCAGATTCTTGCTTTTCTAAACTGACAGCCTCCAGGGGATAAATAAATGTTGAGGAATGAGCTTATTATTATGCGTGTGCATTAGGAAATAAATCCCTTTCAAATTAGCCGCCTGATCAGCTCCAGTCTTCATGTACGAAGCAGTAATTGTGTAGCCTTAATTACGGTACTTTGTAATGTATGTATCTGAGATAAAGCCGGGGCAACTTTGCTTCATTTCCCATGATCCCTCTGTGAAGATCGCCCCCTAACAGGGACGGACTGGCGGCGGTCGGGCGCCCCGGCGCTTCTCGAGCCCAAAATGTCCATACCTGGGAACTTCTGGCCTCCGGCTACCCGGAGCCTTCCCTTGGGGGACCCGGCCAGGGCTGCCCCACTAACGTCAGCGGGCGGTCCCAAGGTCGGATTCCGACCGTGGCTTTCACCAAAAACTAAATCACCCCCCCTCCATACTTCTTCACATTAATGTCATTGTTAATTTTCACTTTCCCCGTCTGGCACTCTTTGTCTATAGGATCTACAGTTTTAGAGATTGTCGCAACATTTCTTACATTTTCTTACATAAATTATGATGATGATGGGTAACGTTATAAGGGTTCCTGTATAATTTCACTGATGAAGCTCCATATTCATTAATAACAAAATAGGTGTGCTATCAGCGTTCTCTATGAGATTCTTATGATGGCATCTCAGCCTCGAAGAGCTTCTTGATGAAGTTATTAATTATAACGGCGAGCGAACGCAGAACTCCGTTCCAGAGATACAATCCTAATCACTCGAGTCTAATTCTTAAATCCTAATTGGTGTAGGAAGCAAATGGAGCGCTACGATCGCAAGGGCGTACGGAAAACAAGGATTAAAAATAGCTGACATGTGGCAGTGCTGGAAGGTGTCTTGTTCTACGTGAACACATTTAGGATTCTTGACTTCTTAGCCGCGTCTATTATAGGTCAGGTTGAAATAGAAAATCCTTTCTGATGAGTTTTGACATATTATTTTTGTTATTTGGACAGCCATGTTTTAATTCAGCGGTATTGCATGGGGTAATATTCTCCATGGCTCTGTATAGGTTATATTAAAATTTAAATGATAAATTATGACCTGATTTGGCCAGAACTTTGTCTGAAAATTATGTCTCATGATAAGGTAGGTCCAAAATCACGTAATGCATTAGGAAAACGCATGGTCTTTCTGTGGGATCCCTGGTCATCTGGTCCATGTCCTTCTCAGGTCCTCCTGGAATGGTCCTACAAAGCTCCAAGGCAGCAACACTCAACCTATAGTAGACACGTAGCTGCTTTGCAGGGACTTGTTATCTGTGTTTCCCACTGAATAAAGTACTGCTTTACTGTGGCCAAAATACCGATCTTTTATATACTCCGGAACAATTGAGAGGTGATTAGCCCCTTCGTGACCCATTAATAAAATCTATTTTTACTTTAACACTGGTGTGTAAATCAGCAGATCAGTCCTTTGCATTGTCCCACTTGTGTCAAAAGAAGAAAGCGCCTACCATGGTTCTAGGAGAATATGTCACCATATGCAAATTAATTACCCCCATTATAATAACTCATTTGCATACAGCTGCCAGCAGTCAGGGGCGGGGGTGTTATATATGTGCGTCCACATCTTTTTGTAGACATTTGGTGGGAAGCTAAACTTTTGGACTGGGTTCTTCGGTCTTGCTGATTGAGTCTCACCTGCAATCCAAATCAATGTCGTCCCAACCACAACTTGATAGTCAAACCCCTTTTGTGTACTGATGTCTAGAACTACAGAGTATTTATTATGTTTCACATAGGTGACCTCTAGATGTTATTTATTTCTGTCATGGGTTGCTGGTTCACTTTATGTGCCCAGGCTGCAGTTTCTTAAGTCTTGACAGCGCTCCAGCATCCCCCCTCCATGCCGGCCCAGGACCACCAGGGCAGAGACATCTTTCCACTGACAGCAGGCTCCTCTTGCGTTAGGCTCTCACCACCTGATTATATACCTCCCACTGTCCGTATAGGACAGGGCTGGACTGGAAATGACGAGGCGGCCCTGGCACTTTGAGGCCAGTAGCCGTTTAATGCCGCGTGTGCAGCCGGCGGCTTGATATGCGCAGCTGTAAGCTACGTTTTGTGGCCGCACACTGCAGCACCTGATCTGCCCCTGGAGCACCAGGTTGGATGACTATGTGACATTGTCAGCCAGTGGCCCACCGGGCATTTACCTTATGTGCCAGATGGCCAGCCGGGAGCAGGTACAGGGCACAGCATATAGGGCATGGCTATGTATGTACACGGCTACCGCTCACATCTGCTACTTTTGTTTGGAAAGGGACAGAAGATAAGTTTTTGGACCCCAGCCTTAGTCTCCACAGAGTTTTAATCTCGGTCTGTTATAATATATGCTTTACCTGACGATATCAGCCCATCATTTTTTTGTATCGCATCTTCAGGAACAAGTTGGCGAGTATGAAGGAGCTTAATCTGATTGATAATTACAGTTTTCAGATTGGGATGGCTCTTGGCATTCTGAGAGCATAGAATCTAAGATAAGAGTCGCAATCAAATCTGAATTGAACGTTCATTGTGTTTATGAAGGAAGCTCTTGAGAATAACTCTTGATCTCATCCAGCGGTACCAATCCATGTACTAAAGGCAATTGCGAAGAAACCAGGATATTGAAGCCCTTTATGGCACCTTCCTGTATTCTGGAAGCAGCCAGATAAAGCAGTTACATGTGAGCTTCTATGATTCCACACCAAAGGGCCAGTAGGAATATTTTTTTATATTTTATATATTGTTCAATGTCAATACTTTCTTGTGAATGACATCTACAGCGGCTCCTCTCTTCTAGCTACTCACACAGGTTTTTCAGGAACTCGGCAGGTAGGTTTTTCCAAACATCTTGGAGGACTAACCACAGTCCTTCTGTGGATTTAGGCTCCTCAGCTGGTTCTCTCTGTTATCCCAGACGGACTCAATGATGATAAGATCAGAGCTGTGTGGGGGGCCACACAATCACTTCAAGGACTCCTTGTTCTTCTTTACGCTGACGATAGCTCTTTGGCTATAGGTTTGGGGTCATTATCATGCTGCAGAATGCATTTGGGGCCAATCAGATGGGGGTATCGCATGATGGATAAGCGTCTGTTTGTACTTCTCAGCACTTAGGAGACCATTAATTCTGACCGATAAGGTTTTTTACCTTATCTAATGGACATGGGCCGTAGCCATCTACAGCTGACTTCTCCCCCACCACCATATTGCAAACTGAGGAGCCTCATGAAATATATCTCAGTTTAACATGGGGCTGCACTTTCTCTGTTTTCTTAAATATCATGTGATGACAAAGAAAATATTATCGTTCTAGTCTCTAAATAACTCAACACAATACAGCTTACAAATTCTATGTTTCTATGTTTTCAGGATCTCTATGATTATTCATCCCCATTCCATTATCTCTGCCCTGTCGTGTTGCTGATTGTTGATGACTGGTCCACGCAGCCTCGTTATAAGTAGAGAAGGGAGATAACTTCAGAATGGGACAATTATTAGATTTGGTGCTTTTTTGCTACAGAGTTCACTTTTCTGAACTAAAACAGAAATGGAACATAATATATCCAAAAAAAATTAAAATTAAATAATTACAAATCCTAATGTAGTTTTAATAAATTACTTAAGTTTATGGGAAAAGCGTCATGGCGCTTACTCCTCGTTCAGGCCAAGCTTCTGTTGAGCTGCCAGAAGCTCCACCAACCTTTTAGTCTTGCGGTCATCATGAATAGTAATAGTATTTTCCCCTTCAAAAAATTGCAATAATCGTTCCCTCCATGACACCGCCAAGGAACACGCCTAATACACGGAGAGCCCGCGTAATTAATAAAATAATGTTAATAAATATATAAAAATGACAGAAGCACTTAGTGCTTCTATTTCCCCATGTATCAATCAGAATCTCTTTTTTTCCCAAACTGGGACCATTAACCACATTGTAATAATACTGGATAACCCATAAAAGAACGACCCCAATGTTGATTTCCGTTAACGGCCATTGTTGCTGTTTTTACTCGCTTGCCGAAAGAGATAATTTATCCGGTGCTTGCTGTTCTTGCTTAAGCCATCAATAAAACGGTAGAAAGACCCATTAAATGTTTACGGCTACATTGTATTTAATTATAATTGAAAAAATCCATCATATAAACGCAGGGCTCTGGACGTATATTCCCAGGGTCGTGTTTGTTTCTCTCGCTGGGAAAATGATGTGAATTCTATGATCTTAGATAATTAGACTCTCCGTAAAGTCTTAGGCCATTTTATTGCGGGTGCAGGGTGCCGGTAACGGGCACGGACTACTTACAAGTCAAGCGGAGAATTATAGTTTGATTTGGGAAAAAAGGACATAAAATTCTATTTTTTATGCTGACATTGTTTTTCAATATAGTAAATTAACCTCTTCAGGGGTCGCTTTTTCATACCCTAAGGACCAGATCTTTTTTTTTTTTTTACTATGTGTTTATTAAACCCATGATTCTTCTTTTCCTAATTTGAACCTGGCGCAAATATACATCGCCTTTAGAAGTAAGGCCCTTTAAAATCACAAGAAAACATAAAACATTATTATTTGCTTATAATAATTTAAAAAAAAATAAAAAATTCTAAAATAGAAAAAAATATTAGTTTTTGGCAATTTAGCTTCGAATTTCTTCTATACTGTAGGTGTCACAGCTGATTTATGTTCAGCAACATCTCCTGATTACAGTCATATCCCACATACATATTGTTTTATGTTGAAGAAGGTCGCATCCACCCTTTATATATTTTTAATATTATTGGCTTAAGGGGGTTTGGGGCAATTTTGTAAAAAAAACAATTTTTTTTTTCCAAGTGCAATGCTTTGTTTTTTCATTTTGTGGAAGGGGGAGAAAGTTCTCCCGATCTGTCTGTGCTGATCACACTGTGATCAGCAAGCAGGGGCCCGTAGACACTGCTGAATCTTTCCTGTCCTTCAGTGAACTTCTGGGAGTGTCAGCACTCACAACTACCGGAGGGAATGCCTGATCGCGTGATTGGGCATTCCTTCCTCATGCCGAGTGCCGTTACATGCAATCCGTTGGGAAGAAGCCATCATTCAATCGGCAGAGAGAATCCAGGCCGCCGGTCTGCTGCTGCTGCTGCAACAAAGTCAGGATATACTGGTACTTCTTAATGGGCGTCTTGGCACGTCTGGTACTAAGGGGCACGAACTGGTTAATCCATGTAATGTTATTTACAGATTAGGATATGTATTAGAAATTTACCTTATGTAACTAAATACCATGGAAGCAGCCATGCTGACCTCCTGTTCTCAGGAACCTGCTGATTGGTTCAGGCAGCCTTTGTACGGTGGAGGGGGAGAAAGGGGAGAACATCGGGAAAGGAAATTGATCAGATAATGTTACTTTTGCCTCATTTAAAATACAGAGCCATACTTTAAAAATAAATATTTACAAAATGTTTATGTCTTCATGTCCAGTGACGTACCAGGTACGTCATGCCCAAGTTGGCTCATTGGTTCTGTGACGTAGCACAGCCACCATGAGCCCCATCCCCCAGCCTTTGATCGCTCTACAGTTGTGGGGAAAAAATAAAGGTTTGATAAGAGGGTATAAATATATGTATAAAATAACAAGACAAAGACCAAAAATATACACTCAAAGCAAAAAGAGAGAAAAATACCGTTATCTCCTCTATATGCATTCTTCTATAGTGGGGTGTCAGGGACATTAATCACCGATACTATACTGTTTTATGTGGCTATTTCCGCTACATGTTACTTTAGTCGTACTAATCTTACATAGCACCTGAAGAATAATCCTGCTTATTAAATCTCTCATTTACACATTTATAGCAATCGGAGGTTCTCATTCTAGAAACCCAGATGGAATCATTTATTAACAGATGCATCTCTAAATAATGCGGTCACATGGTAAAAACTGGTCTTTTTTAGGCTCATGATAGCGAGCGGGATTAGAAATGGAAGCACAATTCATAAGACATTATCAATAAAGTCAAGTTTTTTCATGTGATTGCATAGTCCATGCAACTGAACAATAGTCCAGGCACGGACACCATGATGGGGTTGGCAACTTGGGGCTTTGGCTGTGGACTGCAGGCTTAGTTCTGCCCAACGCCCCTCTTCCTCTTCACGCCTTGGTGGTTATCCGTGGAATTTGAATAAATCACACAAAAAAACCTTGTGGTGTCCCAATATCTAGACCATATCAGGGGCAATTACTGCCGGGGTATATTAAGTAAAGCGCCCTATTCATTACGTATATTTTTCTTTACATCATCCCAAACTTTTCCCAGTTTTTCAGGTCCCTTAAAAACCCACAGCCACCTCCGCTTATACAAATTGAAGAGGCTTTAGCTTTTCCTCCTGATAGGTGCCCGGACTGGAACATGTATGGTATACATATCATATATTTCATTATTGTATAGATTTCTTTTCCGTCTGGGTGGGTTAAAGAACCTCAATCTTTCCTTCCTCGCTCCATAATGGGGATGAGAGAAAGACCTTAAGGCAAGTAAAGTCTAAGACCTCTAAGATCAGACCATGGACTGATTAAGGTCTCTATTAGATGGTCTACTAGTACTTTACGACATCACTACTACTATACTCTACTACTGTACTACTACAACTATATTTACTACTACTCTACTCTACTACTATATACTACTACTCTACTACTACTCTACTCTACTCTACTACTTTACTCTACACTACTACTATACTACTACTCTACTACTATTTACTACTACTCTACTACTCTACTCTACTACTTTACTACTCTACTACTACAACTATATTTACTACTACTCTACTCTAATACTACTCTACTACTATTTACTACTACTCTACTACTACTCTACTCTACTACTACTCTACTACTATGTATTACTACTCTACTCTACTACTTTATTGCTCTACTACTACAACTATATTTACTACTACTCTACTCTGCTACTTTACTCTACTCTACTACTATTTACTACTACTCTACTACTCTACTCTACTACTTTACTACTCTATTCTACTACTACAACTATATTTACTACTACTCTACTCTACTACTACAACTATATTTACTACTACTCTACTACTACACTCTACTACAACTCTACTACTATTTACTACTACTCTACTAAAACTCTACTCTACTACTACTATACTACTCTACTACTATTTACTCCTACTCTACTCCTCTACTACTACAACTATATTTACTACTACTTTACTCTACTACTATTTACTACTACTCTACTACTTTACTACACTCTACTCTACTACTACTACTCTACTACTCTTTACTACTACTCCACTCTACTGATACTACTCTACCACTCTACTACTACTCCACTACTACTCTGATCTGCTGTCAAACATATATATATATATATATATATATATATATATATATATATATATATACCAAGGACTGATTAAGGTCTCTATTAGATGGTCTACTACTACTCTACTACTACTATATTACTTCTACTATACTACTCTACTCTACTACTACTTTACTCTACTACTCTACTATTACTCTGATCAGCTGTCAAACATATATATATATATATATCGATGGTTCCAAAGATGTTCCTACTGAGATCTAAACTTTTATATCTTGAATGTTAATTTAACATGAATTAATCTAGCCCTTCCTGATAGAACACGTCAAAGATTTCTCAAAACGTTTTTGGACTCAGAAGCGGATGGTCCATTTGGTGTAATATCACACAGATTCGACGTCTATTCAGACACAACCTTTGTTCTTGTGTGAATCCTTCCAGGATCGGTATATATATATATATATATAATATATATATATATATTACTATTGATCTGCACAAAACCAGCTATACAAAGTACCCCAGAGAAGCGTTATTTCAAAGCCAAAGAACAAGCCTCTGGTGTTTTAACCCTTGCAATGTGTGTTTGCTTTTATCTCGTCTGTTCTGAAATTCAGAAAGATTTCTAAGTCGGAATTGACCCCTCCTCGATAAAAAAGCAGGTTTTCTCTCTCTTGGTGGAATGTTCTTGTCGTCAGACTCAATACATGACCCAAATTCTTCTGAATCTCCGTCCTGCTGTGACTTAACAATATCGCGCCGACTATTTAACGAGTCCAACGCTACAACTCCATGTATAATAATTCACATTTACACGGGAAATAATATACAAAAATATGAAGCCCTTTTATTTCTTGTGGGTGTTTTTTTTCCCGATTTGGGAGATGTTGGAGCTGGTGGGTAAAATAATGAAAATGATGTCATGTTGCGAATTGGTAAATCATTTATAAGGATTTCAGTACATAGAAGAACAGTGATTGACAATCAAAAAGGGAATAAAAATTGGGACAAAGGTATTATATTTATGTCGATCTACAGAAAGCTAGTAATATTCCCAACCGCAGAACAGTAATCTGCGTTAACCCCTTTGCGGCCAATTATCTACCAGGTATGCCATGGGATACAATTGGCGCCAGCTGCAACCAGGATCGCGAGGAGAGGTCTCACCTCTATTTAAGCCCCAATATTCCGGCTTCGCTTCTCTCTTCTCTTTTCCTTTCAGGGCCCACTCTTAGTTCCTTCTTTCCCCCGAGTCAGTTTTGCTCCCCCTCATGTCTATTTTCCCATCTATCACGTTTCCCATGTCCACTTCTTTGGCCAAAGCAGATGAGTCAGAGACTAACTCAACTAAGAACAAGGCTTGTGGTGAGTCCTCGTCTTCATCACCCGCTACGGACATCACAGAGGGAAGCAAAATCACCAAACGGTACTAATCCTACCTTTAAGGATTCCTCTGCACGAGAGACCCAACAGCCCACAAACGTACGTTTCAGCCATCATTAGTGGGGT
Organism: Spea multiplicata; assembly: GCA_009364415.1. Lineage (NCBI taxonomy): Eukaryota > Metazoa > Chordata > Amphibia > Anura > Pelobatidae > Spea > Spea multiplicata. The sequence continues at coordinate 44,445 of VKOC01023258.1, forward strand.
ACAGTTGGTATCTTTGTGGGCACCATGAGTGAGAAGGTCCATGAGTGAGAAGGTCCATGAGTGAGAAGGTCCATGTCTAGACTTAGGTGGAGCCCATTTCCAAGATCAAATATTAAAATAAAGTGAGAAAGTCTTTCATCGGCATATCAGAATAATCAGCCAAAGCGAGGGGAACTAAGAGCCGCGGACTAAAGTCTGAGCTGCCGTGAGCCCCACCATCGTAGAGAGGTCATCGGAGGCCAAAATGTTTATCTGTGATGTTGGTATCTAAAAATGGGGCAAAAAAAGTTAAAACTAAGTATCTGATACTAATATTGTGATACTAAAGATTATGTTTGCGTTACCTTTTTGTTTATTTATTCTTTACTTATTTTCATCTCACCTAAAATGATGTTCTTCTCATTTTGGGCAATTATAATATGAAATGAATATGCATTTGAATTATATATATTGTTAATCTGATGGCAGATTCAGCCCATCTAGTAAAGACTCAAACGTTAATCAGTCGTTGGTCTCGTCTTAGATTCAGGAGCCGTATGCCGATCCCATGCATGTTTAAATTCCCTCCCTGTATTACCCTCTACCACTTCTGCTGCAGGGGCTGCTCCACTTATCTACTGCCCTCTCAGTAAAGAAAAAAAAAGTAAAAAATGGTGTTCTTGCCTATAAATCCTGCATCATAACCTCTCACTAACACAAATATAGTGAAATCCCAAGTTTAATCATCTTTAATCGTTTTTTTTTCTTCTAGATATCATGGGTATTAAATCTTTAGAGGTCGCCGCATAGCCCGTCATTAGCTCTTTGCTCTGATGAGATGTAATTTCAGGGTAACGTAAACGCAGACAAAAGCATGAAACAGAATCCCTACGTGTCAAAAAAGCTCTTAACGCAGGATTTCTCTCCCAGTTCCGAGTGTTCTTTCAGGTGTAAAATATGATATATTCTCCCATCTGGAAAGACTGGTCCAACGGTCATTTAATCCGAGACGTTCTTGACTATGAATTGTTTGTATGTAACGATTCAGGGCGGGAAAGTTTCTGGAATGAGCGGGAATTAAAAAGAGAATAAGGAAGAAATAATAACGGAGGAAAAATGAAACTTAAATGAACGTCACTGTTGTGCCTCTCTTTCGTCCCCAGATACCTGATGCCCCTCTTTCCTCCCCTGATGCCCCTCTTTGCTAGGAGGTCAGAATGTTTGCTGGGTATGAGGGTATCGTAGGGTTCTGCAGCCCTAAAAGCCCCGATAATGTGTATAAAAAATTACATTTTCAGTTCCAGCTATGGATAGGTCACAAAGTCCCATAAAAAGTCTCGGTCAAGCCCCACCCCCAGCCACACCGCTAACCACACCCCCTAACAGAAGTGCCCTTTAGTTGATGGAGCGCGGAGCCGCTGCTGTTACTGAGTCGCCGGGTGTCTTTTCACCTGCGGGAGACGATTTCTCCATCGTCTCTCTCTGGCGTGATTATGTTTTCCTCGACGCCTGACCCCCCCTCCCCCACACGCATTTAAAAAACGCTCGGCTCGGGGAGACGGAAGCGGCGAGAGATGAAATGATCACTTGTCATTCAGCGCAGCAGATCCAGCGAGGAGTAGGATGCGGGCTGCGCATGATTCACTCCAAGGTTAAGTAGCGTTGGCATTCTGATCTAATCGACTTTCTAATCATCTCCTGAACACTGACAGCGATTTCCCGGATAGGTGATACTTACCCCCGCATTCAGTCGCCCGTTTATCCAGCTGTAAAGACCTCAATCAGTTGTTGGTCTCGTCTTAGATTCAGGAGCCGTATGCCTATGCCATGCATGTTTAAAATCCGTCGCTGTATTAACCTCTACCACTTCTGCTGGGAGGCTGTTCCGCTTATCTACCTTTGCATGTTTAAATACAAATCAGAACCAGGGCCAGTTGTAGACCAAACTGCAAAAGCAAGAGCCCGCACCCCATTATTTCCCCAATTTTAGATAACATTATGTTTTTACACAATTTAAATATAAGTCCATCCCCTGGGGTTTCTTTCTATACATATTACTGGGGCTTTTAGGGCTGTAGAACCCTGCGATACCCTCATACCCAGCAAACATTCTGACCTCCTAGAAAAGAGGGGCATCAGGGGAGGAAAGAGGGTTATCAGGGGAGAAATGAGGGACATCAGAGGGAGGGAAGAGGGGCACATAGAGTTGGGGCCGATAGGGTAACCTTCTCCCTAAAAGAACATGCCAACATCCCTGACACCCACCTGGTTCAGGGACTCCAGGCAGATTCTGGAGATACGTGGTGCTGAGACCGGCCCTGTCCACAACCAGTCTATGAAACCCACTGCTGATTGTTCTACAACGACCACCTTTACATAATTATTATAACTGAACTGTCATTCTAATCTTGGATTGGGGGCTTCAGGAGACCACAACGCTTTATGGCAATAATACCAAACTCAAGCCAACATACAAGAGGATTATCTATGCTGGTTGGGTACGGGTTCCCAGTGTCACCAGTCAACCCAGCGTCACCAGCCAGCAGGTAGACCTCTCAGATAAGAAACATAGAGAACCTTCTCCCACCCAAAGGGACCATGGTGGCCACCATTCTGGAATAGAACACTAAGACAATGGGGGAGGGGCTACTGATTCCTACATGGAAGGCCTTTGGGACCCCAATCTTTATATAATATCTTGTGATATTATTACGGGTTAAATGTTAGCGTCTGAAAGAACCCTCAGAGGTTTCTACACCCCTTACATGGCATGGTGGCATCTAAGACTCCCGCGCATGTTTGTGCGTTTAGAATCTCCGCGTTAGTTCTGTTATTGAAGGAGCCGAGTGGAGGGAAGGTGGTGGAGAATTATCTTAACGATGGGCTCCCGGCAGATGGGTTCCTGCCTTTGAGACCGTGGGGTCGTGCACACCTACGGCGATTTTAGCCTCTCCAGAGTTAATGACTTCTGCCCTCCCGTCTTACTGAATCATCTCCTGGAAGACGCTCTCCCCGCTCTCCTCCTCGGCGGTGACTCACTTCTTCATCGATTTTCCTCTAGAAAACCCTTTATTAAAGGAATTGCGTGTTTTACATTCCTCGGAACCCTCGCCTCCCCGTTTCCCCCGAGAATGAGGTTTCAAACACTTTGGTTTCTGAAAACTAATTTAAATCCCCGCTTGTGCTGTCATATAACCCGACATCGCAAACCGTACAGGAACTGCTGTATAAACTGTGCCTGCGCTCTGTATCCCCTCTGTCAGTAACCGCCAATGAATAATATCGGCCCTTAATACTTAAACATTAGGAGCGATGATGGATTCCGCGGAGAGAGTTCACAGAAGGACAAAAAACGCTAAATAGTTTGCAGGAAAGACTGAACGATCTTGGAGGAGAGACAAGAGAGAGTGAGAGAGAGAGGAGAGAGTGAGAGAGAAGGGATAGGAGAGAGAGAGAATGGGAGAGAGAGAGTGAGAGTGAGAGAGAGGATGGTAGAAAGAGAGAGATGGGAGAGAGAGAGAGAGAGGGCTTGGGAGAGAGAGAGGGGGTGATGGGAGAGAGTGAATGGGAGAGAGAGAAGAGGGATGGGAGAGAGAGTGAGAGTGAGAGAGAGAGCTTGGAAGAGAGAGAGTGAGAGAGAGAGAGGGGACGGGAGAGAGAAAGGGGATGAAAGAGAGAGAGGATGGAGGGGAGAGAGAGAGGATGGGAAAGAAACATTTAAACAAAGTACAGAAGTTTTTTCAAAGGAGGAGAAACGTTACAATAAGAAACCGGAATCTAACACTAGAGGGTCAGAGGCTTAGATGGAATGTAAGTTTTACTTTACTGAGAGGGTGGTAGATAAGTAGAACAGCCTCCCAGCAGAAGTGGTAGAGGTTAATACAGTGAGGGTATTAAACATGCATGGGATAGACATACAGCTTCTGAATCTGAGACCAACGACTGATTAAGGTTTGAGTCTTTATAGCAGTAAAGAAGGGCGATTAGACGGGGGCCAAATGGGGCCGATCTGCCAGCAGGTACTATGGCTTATTAGATATAACTTTTTGCACCAAGGATAGCCGGTTAGCCCAGCGGTATAAATGCCAAAATAAGGTATTTTTATACAAGCTTTCGTATTATATACTCGGTATCTACAGAACGGCTACGTTTACCGTGAACACATGAAACGTTTGATAGCCGCCCCATTTATAAATGGAGATAGTCGGTAACTGCCCCATGCATAGAGCATCCGTACTCATAAGCACCCCGCCGGTGCTGGGTTAGACGCTGCTGCCCTCTGGTGGATGGAGAGTGCAGGTTCGTCTATCACTGTTTAATACTGAATATTACGGATGCCATCAATACTCCCACTGCAAACCAGCAGCATTCATAATCCTACAGTAACCAATAAATGGGAGTCTAACACCATATACTAACACACACTCATTCTAACACCATATACTAACACACACTCATTCTAACACCATACACTAAATACACACACTCATTCTAACACCA
>VKOC01023259.1:0-38092 GCA_009364415.1 Spea multiplicata
GTGGTCTACGTAATACCTGTAGTTGATGTGAAGTCATTGCTTATTGAAAAGTAAAGGATTTGCCCAGATGTCTTATTTTCGCATGTTTGTCACACTTAAATGTTTCCAATCACCAAACTAATTTTAATATCAGAAAAAGATAAGTAAACACAAAATTATGTTTTAATTATGTCATATGTAGAAGGCGAAAAAAAGCTCTCCAACCCTACAAGGCACTATGTGATAAAGTAATTTCCCCTGTATGCACCAAATCAATCAACCAAATTCACTACACACCCAGGCATGATTACCATACCTGGGAACTCCCTGGGTTTGCCCAGAGTTTGCCGGATGAAGCACTGCTTCTCCGGGTCAAGACCCGAATCCTCCGGGTCGCGGGAGCAGGGTCTTGACATGCCCCCTGTTTCCCTTTAAATGGGGGGTTTTCCCGCTGCCATTGGCAGGGGACCTCAGTGGGCAGTCCTGGTCGCTTCCTGCAAGGGAAGGGTGGCCGGGGGCCCAGAAGTTCCCAGGTATGAATGATTACTGCCAGCCCTGTTGAATTTAAACATCAATTACAGAACCTGTCTTGGAAAGTGAAGTAGGCTAAAAGGTCTCAAAAACCGGAACAAGAAATTCAAGAATAGATGAAAAACAAAGTCATTGGCGTCTATAGTTCTGGAAAGTGCTACAAAGTCATTTCTAAAGCTCTGGGATTCCAGAGAACCACAGAGAGAGCCATTATCTGCAAATGGAGAAATCTTGGATCAGTGGTGAACCTTCCCAGGAGTGGCCGCCCTACCAAAATTCCTTCAAGATCACATCACAGACTCATCCAAGATGTCACATAGAAACCCATACTTACATGTAAAGAACTGAAGGCCTTACTTTCCAGGTCAGTGTCCATGATTAAGAGAGTTGCAAGGTGACCATCACTCCGAACCAAGAAGAACACAAAGGCTTGACTCACATTTGCCAAAACATATCTTGATGACCCCCAAGACTTTTGGGATAATCTGTGGACTGAAGTGGAACATTTCGGGTCTTGTTACGTTTGATGTAAAGCTAGCATAGCATTCCACGATAAGAACATCATACTAACAGTCAAACACTGTAGTGGTAGTGTGATGGTCTTGGGCCACTTTGCTGCTTCAGGGCCTGTACGACTTGTCATAATTGATGGAACCATGAAATCCGCTGTATCAGAAAATCCTGAAGGAGAATATCTGCCCATCAATTTGTGACCTTAATCTCAAGCGCGGTTGAGTTATTCAGCAGGACAATGGCCTGACACACATACACACATACAAGTCTACCTCTGAATGGCTTAAACGAAACAAGTTTTGGAGTGGCATAGTCAAAGTCCTGACTTGAATCCAATTGACATGCTGTGGCTTGACCTTACACAGGCAGGTAATGCTTGAAAACTTTCCAATGTGGCTGAACTAAAACAATACTGCCATGAAGAATGGGCCAAAATTCCTCCACGGTGATGTAAAAAAAACTTGTTGCTATTTATCGAAAGCGTTTGATTGCGGTTGTCGCTGCCAAGGGTGCCACAACTGCTTATTAGATTTAGGGGCAACTACTTTTTCACATGGGCGATATAGGTTCTGATTAACTCTTTACCTCCAATAAAGTGAGCCTTTTGTTTTTACTTGCTTTGTTTTGTGTAATATTAAAACTAATTGGATCTGAAACATTTAAAAATGACAAGCAAAAATAAAAGGAATCCGAAAAGGGCAAATATTTATTCACAGCATAATGTATTTTATTTACACAATTTAATTTATAAACACATTTTATGTAGTTTCTATACACATTCACAGTAGCATTCCTAGAGGGGGAGGGCAGGTGGGCTCATCAGGGGGGTGCCCGGTGGCCTCATGGCCACCTAACTTGTGCCCACAGCTTACTGCTGTGGCTCCCGCACACTGCATTAGCGAGGTCTAATTCATGAACAAATCGGTTCTTTTGAACCGATTCTTTTCAATGATCCGGATGAATCAGTTCAGTAGGCTGAACGATTCATTTGTAATGCTTCAGTGAGGAAACTTTTCCTGCAGGGAAATAAATATTCTTGCCAACATTAATTTTTTTTTTGGGGGGGGGCACATACAGGATCCGCCCCGGGTGCCAAATACTCTAGGTACACCCCTGCACATTCTTGTAAGTTTTAAAGCTCTGGGAGGGGTCTGTCTTTCGCAGAGAGGGACTGTCCCTCATAAAGAGAGACACTTGCTAGCTATGCAATGCATTAATGATTTAGCATAATATTAACTGTACAACTATAAAACACGTGACATCTTCTTTTAGTTCTGTAGCTTACATATTTACACTCAGTTTCTAGCCAGTGGGGGTTCTGCAATATACCCCCCCCCCCATGAACACACGAATTGTTTCGCCCACTCACCACCACCTCCAGTTGCCCACACTTACCCCGCCTCGGGCGGCCCATTCAGGCCCCGCCCCTTTCGCGCTTGCCATTCCCCCCCCAAACCCTCCCTCCTGCCCCTGTCTGACGTCACCGGTTTCTGTGCTAGCAGGGGGACAGCCTTGTTGCTGCAGTTTGTGTCACTGTCCCCTAACCGAGATCCGCAATCAAGGGCATCTGGAGGACTCACTGCAAAAGAGGTCTCCGGAGATGATCCAAAATGCAATGTACCCCGAATACTGAATGCATGATCGCTGGCTGCAGTCACTGAGCAGATCAGTATAGGCAGAGGGGTTGGGCTGGGGATACATACTGTACCCTATATAGGGATCATATGGAATTCTAATTAGTTTGCATGCACAGAGTTCTAGAGCTCTAGACTTGTATGTGATTTTAGTGCCATTGATCAGAGAGAATAGAGTGCTTGGTGTTGGAGTGCCTGGTACAGTATGCAGTGGGTGGCTTATCAGCAGTGTGCAGAATGAATCCAACACTAACATAATCATAATCACTAGCAGGCTAGCTTAACTCTTTCAGTGTGAAGTGAAAGCAGATGACTGTAAAAAAAACATAAAGAACATAGATCTAGAACTGTTTGGTGGTATCTACTTAATGTACATGTTATTAACCATATCATTCCATGAATGGGGCGTGTCAGCCCCTGTGTGAGTTAAAATAAGTCCTCTGGAAAAGTCAACTTCAAAGTCTAATGCCAAAGAGAGAGAGAGATCTATGCCATTTTAACCCATTCAGGACCGGAGGGCAGTTTATTTCTTTATATATGAGTAGAACGCCTCCTGGTCACTGAAAGGGTTAAAAAAAAATTGTACTGTATTTTAGGTTATATATTAGCTCCATGTTCATGTGTGCTGTTTAGCTCTGAACCAGTTAAATGGTTGTATTATAATGGGGTTACATGGGGTATGTTAACATTTTTAGGGTAAAGCTGCACAAAACTAGTGGACAGATTGTCTCACAACTGGTATTAGAGCTTCTAAGAATCCATGTAGAATTATTAAAAAAATACTGAGACCTTCTAAAAATGTATAAAAGAAAATGGAATTTTAAACATTAGGGCTGCATTGTATTTTATTGTGTATATTATTATTTATATTATGCCTTTTTATTCTGTATATTTTTCTTACATTGTTATTTTATTATGATTTTATTTTATTGAATTTGTTTTTAATGAAGAGTAAATCTTGATCCATAACTTGCAGTAGAATAGGGACTGCTGCATGCTGTATGAGTTGAGAAATAATATATAATTTACTATAAATATGTTTTTACAATATATATATATTTATATATATAAATATATATACCTGGAGACGGTGACCGTTTTTAATTATTTATTTATTTCCTTTAGTAAACACTAGCCTTCTGTTTGAATAACAGCAAACTGCCCAAATCCTGGTGAGAGGACAGATTTTTATTTCTGTCATTCCAAAATCTAAATTAGTTTATCAAAATGCCTGGTAAGTAGGGTGTTCTGAGTGAAATTCATTCAATGACTTACTGATCGGCATGTAAGCTGTGATTGCTTCACACAAAAATGTTATAAAATTATTTAGATCTTTCATTCAACATGTGTTACATACTGTACCTTCTTTCTGCATCCGCCTAAACAACAAATACATATTAAACCTGCATAAAAAAATACCTTTAAGAGAAGCTGCAGCTCTGAAGCCCCTCTGTTTAGAGCCACTGGTTGTCTGGTTCAAGCAGCCAATCAGAGGCAGAAAACGGATCCCACTGAAATCCAGTGGCCAAGCCTTCACTTGAGTTGACTGTTCAGCTGGTGGGGGGCAAATGCATATAGGGTTATTTTCAGTGGGTACCATATGTAAATTTAAAGGGACCACTCAGTTATCATATGTATTAAAGTGCATATAATGCCCATTTAATGTGTGTAACTGAAAAGCAGCAGTAGAAAGTAAAAAAATCTATGAAACAAAGTAGTTATTTTATTAATGCACTTAAATGCATGTAATTGGGTCAATATATAGATTTTTGTGACTTTTATCATGACAATTTTTAAATAACACAGATTCCTACTGGAGACTTTAGCTTGCTAGAATCAGCACACAGGCATGCTCCTCTTACAATAAAAATAAGGTTGACTGTTGTGTTGTTTAGAGCAATTAAAAGTTAGTAGCAAAGTCCTAATGGTAAGAGTGTGACGATTGCAGTTCTGCCAATCAACTTTATGTAGAAGGAAGTAGATCTTCAGTAATTTCCAAACATAATAAAAATAATGATGTCACAAACTGTAACATAATTGAGACCATAGCAAAGGTCCCATGGGTTAAGTCTCAAATTCAGATTACATAGTTACATAGTTCATAAGGTTGAAAAAAGACCTAAGTCCATCAAGTTCAACCCTTCTACCTAACCTTTCTATTCTTGATCCAAAAGAATTCAGGCGCTCAGAGTCATGATGGCCATGTTGTTCTTCAAGTACCTATTTTGGTGCAGAAAACCCATTTTGACTTTTCAAAATAAAACACTTGGCAAATTCACTCCTTTACTATTATTATTATTATCTTTTATTTATATAGTGCCAACAATCTACGCAGCGCGTAATACAATACATATATTCAAATGCCATGACAAGACTAGAACTGACAGACTAAGACAAACCGATACATTAGGTGGACAGAGCCCTTCTCGCAAGCTTACAATCTTCAGCCTTTACATGGCTTCAAAGTTAAATAAATTCTAGGGGTATGATCATACACTAATTGGACAGTATAATGTCCCTGACAACCCCACTACTGAATAATGCATATTATTGAACACTGTATTTTGGTATACATTGTTCCAAAACAACAAAAAATGTTAAATAAAAATCAAGCACTTACCTGACAGTGAAGAGGCTGTGTTCCTCTACCTCGGTTCTGCTGTTCTTACCAATGATTGGCTGCTTGAAGCAGTCAATCAGTGGCAGGAAGATGCTCCTATTAAAATCAATTGGAGCACGTTCCATCCTTGCGGACAGGATTCTGAACAGATCCCTGCATGCACCATTCACCTTAGCTAGTACTTGGGCTGACTGGAGTTGGGTATGTCACATGCAGGGAGATCTTTTTGGCTGAACACATCTCCAGCAGATCATTTAGCTGAAGGGTGTGGAAAGGTGGAAATTAGGGAGGGGGATCTACAGAATCCCCTCATGTATTTGCATTAAGGACTATACAAAAATGTAAAGGGACCATGCAGCTATCATATGTATTAAGGTACAAATGATGGACTTTGGTTTATGATCCAAAGCCTATTTAGCAAATAATATAAACCAAGGTAGACTCTTGTATGTATTTGTTGTTATAGGCTTGTATGGACCATTGACTGTAAAAGAATGCCATGGCTAGACCTTATCATGCCACAAGCCAGCAAGCTTGTGTACAGATTTCAGTTTCATAGAGGAAAGCATATAAATGAAATGTCTCCACAAGAACTACACCAGGTGTAATAGATAAATTCAGTCCTGTAAAAGCTGTGAAGATGGTGAAGATCTGCACCATGTACTACAATAGTGATTTTGTTGAGTTGTAGAAAATGTCCAACGGCCAGCTGGATGTCATACAGTCAACAGAGATACTGTTAATGTTTGCGCTTCATTGAATGTTTGAGTTTCTTTTGTGTTTATAATTTTGAAAACTGTAAAAAATGTACACTGTAGTTTCTGACTTATAGATGTTATTTTGTGGATGCTGCTTGAGAACGTTCTCTAAAAATAGGTTACATTTCGGATGCGTGCAAAGATCACGCGAGAGTCTTATGTTTGATGATTTAATGTTTCATGATTTAATGTCAAGACCTGATTGTATAAACTATTCAAAAAAAAGAATAGTTATCAGATATAATCAGAGGAGGGCTGGCAAGGGAGACAGGAGGGTTGCTCTGATTTTGAGAATTGGGGCCACCACTAAGACACATGTAGCCACCAGTATCTATAGGACTGCCATTACTGTCATTAGGGCTTTCTGTGTAATCAATTACTCAATTGATTTATTACTGGGTGACTTGGCAAGAACCGGCTCCTCAGGCACGTGCTTCTAAAATTCTATTTCTGGGAGAAGCATCTCATGGCACGAGGCTGGATTGCTAATAATACATTTCTTTTCTTAGACTTAAAGCTTAAGTAACTCAACAGCTATGACCACCCTCACAGTGGGAGTTATATTCTAAAATAAATATAGCATTGGGGTCTAGTAAATAAATTTGTAGTCTAAGGTAGTGTGTTAAGGAGGGCAAACCCTGGAAAAGCTGAACTGTCTCTGTGCAATAGTTCAATAGTTGCGAGATTGAGAGGTCCCTTTAAATGTTTGTGGTGTCCCTCTTGCAAATGCATGGGGGATTTTGCAGAGACCCTCATTATGCATATGCCCCTTTCCTTGATCCCAGCCATTTTCTATGCAGAAGATGTGTTTGGCCGGACTCATCTCCTGGCACGTGAAATACTAACAGCCAGCCAGTGTTGACTTGCCATGAACTGCTGTAAGGGGTCTATTGAGACCCCTGTGCGCATGAGTGGAGCTAATTGCCATTGATTTCAATGTGAGTGCTTTTCTGCCACTGTAAAGTGACGAGAAACGTAGGTGGTAGGTAGCTCAATTAGTGAGAATAAACTGTCCCTTTAAGGTGACTTTCCAGAAACCTCACTGATTAAGTAGGCATTATACAGGGCCAAATTGTTGAGTTTTGGCCCTTTGTTTTAGTGATGCAAAGCAGTTGAAGGTTGTGAAATATATGGTTTTAGTTTAAAGATAAATAATTATTTTTAAACATGGTTTGTTTTGGTATAGTTTTTATTTACTTCTTTTTTTGGTGGAATACATTGACAGGTTCTATAGTAAAATAAAAACCTATTGTTAAAAATGACACTGTTCTATTAACAAAAAGTCAATTGGATGCGAGTTTGCAGTCATGTAATGTTGTAACCTTTGATATTCAAAGTCGCCACAGCATTAAAAAAATAATTTATGTATATCTATACTTTTTAGTAACAGACCAAGCGTTCGTGACCCTTGCCACAAATGACTTGTACTGCCAAGGAGCCATGGTTCTTGGGAAAACACTAAGAAATCATAAAACAAGCCGAAAACTGGTCATAATGATAACATCTCAAGTTTCAAGTAGGATGAGGTATGTGATGGGTTATTCATTATTTGGTTATGTATGCCAGGCAGCATGGTATTTAGTAGTGTGGACTGGGGCCAGTTACTGAATGTCTTGTAACGGGCCAACTGATCAATCTTCACATGGTGAATGCCCGTGCAAATGGTACCATCATAAATATGATATATAAATATATTAAATATAAATATATGAAAGTGCAACAGTAAAAGATCTCTACAGGAACCCATAGCTGCCAAGTGCAGATTATGAACAACTACAATATGTATATAGTAGATACAAAGACGCAACATCAACATCATAAAAATACCTTTGTTTCACTGGGCCAACATAGAAAAAGATGTCACATAAGGCACATACATTTTTGTGACCATATAGGTCTTTTCCTCAGTATATTTGTAATGGCTGCTCTTCGAGCCATATAAATGTAATACTGTGGATGTGATTTAAAAACTATATATATGATACGTTCAATAAAAATAGATTACATTCCAAATGCTTGCAGAGACCATGTGAGTATTTTGTAACTAACCATTCCATATGAAGAAGAGTGCTCTACGGTCCCTAAAATGTAAAATGACTTCCATCATTTTCTACTTTGGGACAACCAAAGTAGACATACCTTTTGCTCTTTAAAGAACTCAAAAGATAAGAATTGTACTGCATGCAAATTAGCCCATGTATTCTTTGGTTATTGGAGGTAGAAAATATGCCTCCCTGTACATGCTCAGGCTAGAGCTGGCCTTTGATGAGCAGTAAGAAGTATTTACTAATTTGGGAGTTTGCAAGTGAACCTTTCATCTAACTCGTTATGAAGGTGAACCCCGATGAGCTTCTCCTGAAGATTGCCCTTCATTATTATTATGACCTCCCAGATACACATGCTATGAATTCGTCAGTGTGTAGGATTGACCAGGGAAGTCCACTTTCTACTCATTCTTGTGCAGTAACATGTGATATCCCTCACACCTCAAGGAACCCTTCATCACATCAAAGACAACCACCTCAATGCACTGCATATATATATATTTACCAGTTTCACTTCTTTTCAGACAAATCCTTCCAAACATTTTTGATGAGGTTGTTGATGTGGATGTTTTAGACAGTGCTGATTTGGTACGTTTGTCTTTATTGAAGCGACCAGAACTCGGAATAACTTTCACCAAACTTCAGTGCTGGACTCTCACTCAATACACAAAGTGCGTGTTCATGGACGCAGATACAGTTGTAAGTACTGGATTAAAAACTTTGGGATTTGCATTCGAAATGTGAAATGACAAAAGAGCTGCATTTTACGCAGCTTACACAAGTCCGTGACAAAGGTGCAGAAGTTTCTTTTAAATATACAATATATGGTATGTATGATTTGCGCAAAAGCATCATCAATATAAACATTAGTAAAATCGAAAAGACGATAAGCAGTACAGCGACGCAGCGCAGGGTAATATGCACAGTACAACTTCAGATTAATTGAAGCTCAGAAATACAGCAAAAGCAGTGTATGGTAATTTCAGACATGGCACATATGGTTTAGCGCATTTCATCCTTAATGGGATTCATCAGCATGAGATTGGATATTAACGTACTGCTTGAGGCTTGGAGCGATACATGAAGCACACACAACATAAGGAAGCGGAGGCATTATAAAACACTCATTCACATCAACCAGGCAAGCCAGTATCTCATAAGGACAAAACAGCTGTCCATGAGTGGTGATCTAGCTTCTGCACCTCTGTCCCAGGCTTTGTTTAAAGACTACCTAGTACAGCGTACATTTGTTCCAATGAGTCCATGTATAAAGTGGATATAGAGGCAAAAGGTGATGATACTTGGCCTTATTTACATATACTTACCCAGTGGTGGTAGGACTACAAGATTTCTGCTAGAAAGGTCTTCTGGCTTGCCTGGTGGATGTGGATGAGTGTTAAATAATGCCTTTGTTACGCTCTTAATTTTAAGTGCAGGAGTTTTCTATCACCTTTACCCGGCCATACTTATGTTGGGTATGCTGATACATGTTTTCTTGGAAGTCAGGCAATATCTTCCTGGTACAATAGTAACCTCCATTGATAATCAAAATTGTGCATGTTTTTCTAAGGCAAGGGTATCATAGGAGCTGCAGATCTGTACCATTTGGAGAGAAATGGTGTTACCCATATATTGCCATTTTCTCATTTGTTGTTTCTTTTATGTTGCCTTGCAATGTATTATTTGTTAAAAAATATCCAATGTTCTTTGAATCCAGGCCCTATGTAACATTGACGAACTCCTTGATCGTGAGGAACTTTCGGCAGCTCCTGACTCTGGATGGCCAGATTGTTTTAACAGTGGTGTATTTGTCTTCAGACCATCTCTTGAAACCTTTGATCGTCTTCTTCAGTATGCAGAAAGCCATGGCAGCTTTGACGGTGGGTGTCCATACACATGTATACAAATATATATATATTGGTTATGCTGGTCCAGTAACACGATCAGAGGGAGAGATTTCTAGTTCATTGTAGATATTTTAATCATTCAATTGTCTACGACACGTGAGATGCATTGATAAACTGGACGCGGAAGTTCAACCATATGCATTCAGGTCCATGGATATTTGGACAGTGAACGCCACCACAATGGATTTGAAATAAAGCAAGGTTTGATTGAAGTGCAGACTTCCAGGTTTCATTTTAGGGTATTTACATCTACAATGGGCAAATGCTTTAGGAATTACAATTGTGTTAAATATAGTCCCCTCCTTTTCAAGGGACTAAAACTAATTGGACAATTCACTGAGGAGCTGTTTCATGGCCATATGTGGGTTGTTCCTTTCATTAAAAAATTAAGCTGTTACGAGGCTTAGAGATGATTCCAAATGTGGAATATGCATTTGGAAACTCTCAATGTGAGGTCCAAGGAGCTCTTAGTGGAAATAAAGCAGACCATAAAGGAAAACCAAACCCACCAGATAGCAAAAGCATTAGGAATGTCTAAATCAAAAATTGACGTATGAAAAAGGAAGGAACGCGCTGGTGTTTATCAACACCAAAAGGCCTGGAAGACCATGGAAGAAAACTGTAGTGGATGGTTGCAGAATTATTTCCTTGGTGAAAAAAAAAGCCTTCACAAAATCTAGCCATGTTAAAAACATTCTCCAGGAGGTAGGTCTACAATCAAGAGAAGGCTTTACGAAACTAAATACAGAGGGTTTACCACAAGGTGCAAACCACTGGTAAGCCAAAAAATAGGAAGACTAGAGTGGACATTGCCAGAAAACATAAACTGCCTGCCAAATTCTGGAACAATATTTTTCGACAGATTACATTTAGCCAAATGCTGCAAAACTGTTAGGATAGTGCTTCACAGAACAGATGAACAGTGACCCAAAACATACTGCCAAAGCAGCTTTATGGGGCAAAAAAGTGGAATATTCTTCAATGTCGAAGTCAGTCACCTGACCTCAACACAATTGAACATGCCTTACACTTGCTGAAGACTAAACTGAAGGCAGAAAGGTCCACGGACAAACAGCAACTTAAGACAGCTGCATTAAAGGTCTGGCAAAGCTGATGCAAGGAAGAAACCCAAAATTAGATGATAGCCATGGGTTCCAGACTTGTGAAAATTGTGTTACTGTCCCAATATTTATGGACATGACTGTATCTCATATGTGGTAGCACTCTCCCTTTTTCTGTAGGAGATACCAATCGGCAGCTAAGACACTCAACAACACTTTCTCTTATCTTTATCAAATGTCTTTGATGAATTGTTTGAATGTACACTGAAGATTTCATACACACATACATAGACACAAGTTCAGGTGCCTAAATAACAGGTAACCGATGCAGATGTTTAGCACCGTGTGGCTGCGGGTGAAAGTGCAGACAGCAACATAGGATAGTAGACAGTTAGCTGCAGTATTAAGAACATAATAATAATAATCAGAGGCATAATTTGACAAGTAGCGGGCTGGACAGGGAACCTGTTTGCATTAGCGAGCACCTTAATTGAAGCCCTATTCCAGGCATGACCCTAATAGGCAGGTTTAGGGCGTGCTGGGGCATAATCCTGATTCAAAAGCTATAAACCACATGAGGATGAGTAGCTACAAAAAGGGTAAAATAGTAAAATATATTTCATACCTAGATTGAGTTTCTTGGGAATAAATGTGATGATGTTTAATCTACTCTTAACCTAACCAGAAGATGTCAGTGTTATTCTATTCCCACAGTTTATAGATGTGTAGAACATTAGAGGTCGCTGTGCATAAACATTTTTGTTTTTTTGCCAGCTGCTTCTTTTTAAACACCACTTTCATCGATGTCCTCAACAAGATGACATCCCAATTCTTGGTGTTTATACAGAAAGGGGTAGTGGGCTCTCCAAACTCAATAGCAGTAGGCTCGTCAGCGTCTTTGCTCGCGATACCATAGGTATGTTACAGAGGAGGAAAAATGTTAATTGCTTAGATGTAACTTATAGGCATTTTACCTCACTGAGAGGGAGGTAAATATAGGGAAGAGCTCCCAGCAGATGTGGTAGAGCTTAATACAGTAATAATTAAAACGCGTGGAATGGGAAAATGGTTATCCTCAATATAAAACCAGACCAAAGACAGATTAAGGTTTAAGTCTTAACCAGGGCCGGCACTTTGCCGCCCCAAGCGTTTTTTTTTTTTTGAAAGCGGAGGAGAGAGAGAGAGGGGCGCCGAGTGGTTTACGCTTACCCCGCTCGGCGCCCCTCTCTCTCTCTCCTCTGCGGCGAGTCTCCTGTTTCGGTCTTGGTGGCGGCTTGTAATGCTGATGCCGGAAGTGGCGTCAATTTTCGGCGCTCAGCATTAAAGCCGGCACCGTGGCAGAGCAAGGGAGACTGCGCCGCGATCTTTTAAGGTACTACCGGGGGGAGGGGGGGCGTCGGCGAAGTTTAAAATGCCGCCCCGGCGTCGGCGGGGGGGCGGCATTTTAAACTTCGTCCCAGGCGGCGTTAAGTCTTCGGCCGGCCCTGGTCTTAACAGCAGAAATAATGGGCAAATTAGATGAGCCAAATGGTTTTTGTCTGCCATGAGATTAAATGTTTCAACATATCTTCCTTTGCTGGCTTGGAGCAAAGAAGAGAGATAATAGATAGAGCTCTGTTTACCCCATGCTGCTTGACCATCAGAAAAAGAAGCAGAGCCTCCAGGTGCCTTATGATCCTCATGTAGACTTTATAACACCACTGAGACCTTATATAACCATACCTGGGAACTTCTGGGCTGCAACTACCCGGAGCCTTCCCTTGCGGGACGCGGCAAGGACTGCCCACTGATGTCGGTGGATGCTACCGCTGATGTCGGGGGTGATCCCACTGATGCCGGTAGCGGTCCCGCTGATTTCAGGGGAAGCACCCCCACTTAAATTGAAAATGGGCGGGGAGCAGGGCGTGTCAAGACCCCGCGACCTGGATAATTCAGGTCTTGACCCAGAGAACCGGAGAAGCGGTGCTTCACACGGCAATCTCCAGGCAAACCCAGAGAGTTCCCAGGTATTATTTAACAGATAAACACAGGACATGCACACAGAAGATTCCTCCACAATATTAGTGGCCTTTTGGTGTGAGAATCATGGTGTTATCAACACCATGTGGTTAAAAAAAATGTCTTTTGTCTTTTATTCCCAAAGGAGGTGACCAAGGATTATTAAATAGTTTCTTCAGTAACTGGGCTACCTCCGATATCAGCAAACACTTACCTTTTGTCTATAACTTGAGCATAAGCTCCGTCTATACCTACAGACCAGCTTTTAAACAGTAAGTACCATTGCTTACACTAATTCATTTCAGGAAGTTGATAGTTTCCTATTTATTGATTGATCGTTTTCATTTTTAATGTGCAAGCATATGGTTGTGGTATTAGTCAAGTAGTTCATAAGCTTCTGGTAGCTCCAACTGAGTAGCTGTGGACAGGCAAGCACTTTCCGTATTTGGAGGAGCGGGTGGCATGTTTGAAATGGATTCTTAATCCTTAAAATGTCTCTTTTTTCAATGCATTTTAATAGTAGCTCTTAAAATTGTTCATTAATTAAGTAGCTTTCCTTAAAAAGGCTGCAAAAGCCTGCTTTAACACATGTGGAAAGAAATGCTACAAGTTATCACCTTATCGCTAATGTAAATGAAATGTGTAATATGGGCACCCACTCATATCATAACCAAAATTGGAAGAAAAATCAAAAATAATATTATAACATAGATCATTAGACGTAAACCACTGTATTGAGATTTATCAGAGTCTGTTTGCGCCTGCTAGATTTGGCTCCGAGGCAAAGGTGGTTCATTTTATTGGTACACCAAAGCCGTGGAACTTAAAATACAACCCACAGACCAAATGGATTGTGGAGGAGGAATCGTTAAGTGGGCATCAGCATCTGCCTTTTCTCGTCCTGTGGTGGGAGATTTACATTTCTGACATTCTGCCGTTGTTAGCAGAGAAAGAAGTGCTTGAAGGTACAAGTAGTGAACACGTAAGTAAATATGTTTTATGGTTTTTGGATTCTAGAAGACGGACCCTCATTAGGTTAGTTTATTGGAATACTGTTGATGGCAAAACAAATTTGGCAAATCTTCTAAAATGTTATGCTGTTAGTTTGTCAAGAAAAGTGGTGGGATTATTTGATCTGTCCATAAAATGAGTACTGTCTCTGGATGTAATACACTTGACACCGGTGACATGTTTATTTTAATATACGTTGTTTGTGTCATGATATATAATGGAGAAAATGCAGCAGCTAGATTTGTACACACTTCATAAATCAACCACAATATATATATATATATATATATATATATATTATATATATATATATATATTAACTGAGATGTATGACTTGCTTTGATATTCACAGATATCCTACTTCAAAGTATCCTTTCCACTATGCTTTATTTTAACTTTTGTGTGTTTAAGTGAAATAATCGTCATGTTATTTTTAATTTTATATTCATATTAGTCAATGCTGCTTGTAGGGCAGTTTTTATATGTTGATATGCTTGTGAGCCAGTAGAAATAACATGAGCCATCATACTATCGCAAGGTATTTTGCCTGGGAATTTATTAGTTAAGTTAGGAATTTTCAGTTAAGTCGCATTATAAATTTATATTATGAATCATTTGCCAGCAACACCACTTTGGAAGAATTGAGCTCTTAGTGAAGAATGACAATCCACCCTCCGTCTCCTCTCAAGAAGTCCCCATAGAGAGCACTGAGAAGACAGTAAGTTCAATTGCATGTTGAGCTGTGCCACTTAAATTCTTGTTTTCTGGATTACATGGATCCGATAGTGATCGACTGTACGTGGATATAGGAAGACTAGAGCTAGCATAGTTTATGTTATTAGTTTTTACCTCCTGGCATCATATACCACTGCTGGGTTTCTGCTCCAGTTGTTCCAGAGTAGCTGAACCCACAGACGCCAAATCTGCAGTCAAACTCTATGTTTCTACATTTAGATCACAAAAATTAGAGATGTTTGCAAATAGAGAAGCTTTGCATTCTATTCAAAAGAAACAGCCAAGCAAAACAATTAAGAGAAATACATCCTAGGGTAAAGATGGAAGAAAATAATACAGGTTGGTCCATAGAATAGTAGAATTAGGTAAATGATTTAGAACCTTGTGATATAACAGGAATACTAGACTCACACTATCAATGCTTTCAAACCATGTCGATTTTATTAAATCTGCTTTTGGTATGGCATAGGATCGTGGGAGTTGAATTCCATATTAGTTGAACTGCCCTAGGAATCTTATTGTGAGAAGATTGTTTATTGAGATTATTATCATCACATAAAGATTATGTTATGAAATATATTCCAAAGACATATTCCATCTTTTCAGTTTACTGCATAGTTTATTTTCTTTAAAAATTCCAAAATGGTTGCCGTAAGCTCGTTGAATGTTTCTCAATACATAATCAAACGTTATCATTGTATACGATCATCAGCGTTATCATGAGGTTCTGAGGAAGGCAAGGTCGGCTATCGTTCAATGATGACTGGCATTTGAAAACACAAGTTTGACGATAGAAATATATACTATATATATACTATATATGATATTGCCATGTTTAAGGATTTAGCTGTTTAACACTTCATTCTTTTGTTTTGGCTTTGACTGTTTCGATAATTTAGAAAAGTTTTTTACTGTCCCATGCAAATGATGTTCTCTGTGTCTGTATGCAGCACATTAGGAAATAGAAGCTGCATGGAGATATGGCTGCAGACAAGACAGCGTTGCCATTCTTTCTGTGAAGCTTCTTCAATTTGTGTCTGTCCAGGTCGCACAGAGTATAAGAGTTAATAGATAATAGGTTATGAGTCTAACGCCTATTTCTCTAGCTACCAGATTATAATGGTGATCAGCATACACTCGATGACGCGGTTCAAGGCCAGGATTTACAACTCCCCATCCAAATGAGCCCTGAACAACCTGTAACCCAGGACAGCGTTCCTATGGTATAGCCATTCAAAGTTTTCACCAGTCGCCTGTGTCTTCCTTTCTATATTTCCTTTTAATTTGCTTTCTCATTTCACGCCACCTTGCCGATACAAATTTTGCTAAAGAGATTGAAGCGAATGATAAAAAAAATGATAAGTAATCATGCCGTATTGCTTGGCTTTCTAATTATTTTTATTTTGTAACCAAACTTTTGCTTTCCTTGTTACGTCCTTGTGGAGTCACATTACTATTAATTCACACAATATACATCTTTTTGTAAACTCTTGCCTATTACTGCCATATACATGGTAAATCACAATATTACATTATTGTGATACTTTCCTTTTAATTCGTTATTTTGTACGCCCTACGTAATGCCCTTTTTCATTATTTTTTTTAGCTGGAATTGTTACTGATAATGACATTTTTGATGCAAATATTATCTATTAATGTTTCCTTTTCTTATCTCGGAAACTTTCTGTTTTTTATGTCTGTGTCAATACATTTGAAACTGTTGAACGTGACATGTTAACATGTATGAAGGTAGTGGGGACCGTGCTGAATTCAAATGAATCGACTGGTTAAACCCCCATAACCAGAAACCCCCAATTAGCAACTTTCTTGGATATAAAGCAAGTCATAGCTTTATTAAACAACATGAATATATACTGTTAGCCCAAAACTTTGAATATAAAAACTTTATCAAACAACAAAGGAAACAATACATGAATAATAAATAACAAATATAACACACAAAACATTGTCCTTGACGGCCCCTTATAACTCTGGTTACCACCAACATGAAAAGTGGGTACTCACCTTCCCCCCTCGTCCGCTTCCCCAATCATGGTAACCACCAGCCGACCTTAAGCTTGGTGTGCACATCCAAGGTCATTGACCACACCATATCAGAGGTCAGACGAGGATTAAGCCCAACTTGCCTTCCTTCACACCGGCACAATCTTTGTAATTTACAAGAACTCGTTTGACCGCTAAGGACACATCAACCTCCTGCTGTGACGAGGAAAGAGAAAACAAAAATTGTTAGCTTTATTTTTTTTTAAAGCTAACAATTTTTGTTTTCTCTTTCCTCTCTTTCCACACGCTACGCTAATTCCCAGGAACCTAAACCTCGACCTAGCATATGGTGAACCTACTTTCTACAAATTGCTTCAGTTAGGCAATAATATTAGTCGCTTATTAGCAAATATATAGCAGTTATTCCATTCTTAATTATTATATAAGTATATTCATATATTATCCCTCTTTATGTCCACAATGCATTTATGGGACCACAAGCAGTATATTACAGGACTGTATATATGTGTGTATGTATATATATATATATATATATATATCTTGTCACTATTTTAAATTACATTAACATAACTTTAAAACACTATTTGCACATTTTGCACAGTTTACATAACTTTCAGGGTTTTTTTGCAGAGCATAATGATCAGGTATCAGGTATTTCTTCTTCATTTAGCATAATAAATGCAGGGTTAATTAAATTCTGTACTATTCTATTTTAAGAGACCACTTAGTCATTCTGCACTGTTTCACAGCTCATAATACCATTGTCCTTTCAAAGTATTCTTAAAATAAAACAGAAATGAAAATAAATAAATGAGTTAAAGCTTATGGTTAAATAATTATATTTTATATTCAGTTGCAGATTTCCCCACTCCATTTGACAATACAAATATTATATATAAATATCATATATATCAGGACTCGACAAATCCCAGGCACCAGGTCGCCTAGGTGTTTGTCAGCCTGTTAAATTCCCCAAAAATGCCCCCCACGTCGCCACAATTGTGGTGATCGTGGGGGCGCTGCTGCAGACCAGCACAGCCACCCCGAGCCCGCCCACGAGCCTGAGCTAACTCCCACAGAGTGATTCTGTAGGCTGAAAACGCGATTGCCGGCAAACCAGCAATTGTGTTTTCAGCTGGCACAGACAGCTTCAGGGAAGGGGTTTGTCTGTTGTGCCAGAGGGACACATTTGTGGCATTGCAGGGGTTAACATTTGTCCCCATAAGCTTGTGGGGACTAAATATCAGTCAATGCTGTGCTCCAATAGAACATCAGCATGGAAAGAGATTAAAAAAATTATCAAAAAAATAATTTAAAAAAAAACAACAACAAAAAACAGCACTGACCTGAAAGTCCAGGATACTTCCAGGTCAAATGCTGTGAGTTTAGTAAGTGGGCTGATGATGATCAGATCACTCCTGACCAACTGTTAGTTTAAAAAAAAATTCTGGCTCCTAACTTTTTTAGCTGGCGCTTAGATTCACAACAAATTTGTCAAGGCCTGATATACATATATAAAGAAACAACCCAAGAAGCCTTCTTAATTTAAACTGACATACAAACTCATATATGTATACTAAACAAAGTGTTAACAACAAATGAATGTTAGTTGACCTTCTTGATCTTGTCTTGGAATAAAGCATAGGTATCTTCATTAAAGCATGGTTATATTCTGTAAACCATATTTGTACATCCTCGAGAGGTACAAACGTATTGTTGGTTATGATTATAACTCCTAGCAGTCTGTAGAATATCATTGTGAACAGTGGGAATTAAGAAGCACAAAGCTTGTATTTACCCTTCATGCGTTGTTGGCAGGACTCGTAATGCAATGAATGATATCTCCCTCTTGCTGAAATCCTAAATGCATCATAGCATACAGTTTTATCCACATCCTATAACCTCTCAAATCACCAAATTCTATCATGTACTATCTTCGAAAATTGTGTAATTTTGTTTACTTTTTATGCCTCTGCTAGGCTGAGCTCGCCCAGTCTGCTTCGGAGTTATCCATTCATGAGATAGAAGAAAAGCTAAGAACAGAAGAGGAACGTAGAAATTGGGAGCAGGGACATATTGACTACATGGGCAAATACTCCTTTGATAACATCCAAAAGAAATTAGATAGATTTTTACAGTGATTGTTTTCTTTGTTTTTTTCCCCCTTATTTTAGAAATATTGTCAAAATAAACATTTTTGGCATTATTTATTCTGCAGAAACATTTTGTTTGTTTTTATTTGAAATAGATTGTGCCCATTTTAGAGGTTGAATTATTGCAAACTAGTCTGAGTGTTGCTTCTGCCTTAAACAGAATCCCATCTTGCAGTTACTTTACTATGATTCCATTTCAGAATTTACTTTAATAGACTCAGATTTTTATTATGTTCATATATTTCTCATATTATAATTTTACTCTTTCATTTTTGGCATCTTTTTTCAGCCAAACAAAATCTGTCATCAAAATTTTGCATAATCATATTTTTACTTAAATAAAAATATTAACTATACATATATATGGGCTAATGTAGCGTAATTTTGTCTTTCTTACAGTTGCCAATTTGAATAAAATGTTTTGTGTAATGTCTTATTGATTACATTGTCCAGGGATGGTTATGTGAATTTCATCAGAAATAGAATATGATTAAAAAAAAAACCCTCTGCAATTAATGAATCAATACTGCAGAAGCAAGTACAGCGTGTATCCACAGCAATATTTTTTTTACTATCATCATTGCAATAAATAGAAATGAATTACTGGTTGGGTTAATTTATGCTAACAAATTAAGCGCTGTCTTGGTTATTTTAAGGTATTTATTTTTTAGACACTTTTTAAGGATTCTTTTCTAAAGCCATGAATAGAAGAAAATAGCAAATTACACTGTATTGGTACACTATAGTGAATGTCACTAAATCTGCCTTGTTTTCTTATTTTTAAGATGTCACTTCTTACAACTTATCCGTGTAGTGTGTATATCAATGTATTGAAAAGCTACACTGCCATCTAGTGGCTGCCGTCTGTACCTCCACTGAATTATTCTTCCTCAATTCACTGCCACCTATTAGTGTAGGTAAATGTTAGACTTGGCCACCTGCGGAAAATTTGTGTTCGTTTTCAGAGGGGGACAGTTTTCTTTGTATTCAAGGAAATTTGTCCGTCTTCTGTTAGGACGAAATTCGTCCAACATTTTCATTTTCGGAAATCCCATTTTTTTGTTGGGTTGCCTTGGAAACAAGAAATAAACGTGAGGAAGAAGTTGAGTTGGGAATTTGAGACCAATGGATGGAAGAAAGAAGATCAAAATTAGCTTAGATTAGCTTAGAGTTATAGGGTTAAGTTTAAGGATTGTAGTGGACTGGTAAAGTGGTCTTAATTAAATGAAGTTCATTCATTAAATTAATGATCTTTAGTAAATCAAAAACTTTGGAGAGTCTTACACACTGTGTGAAATGGCAGGCTCAGGCTCATCACATCTCACACAGAAGAATCTCACTCTGTAAAATGCTCAGATGCAGCACAGCAGTGTTAAATAAAGCAGTCACAGTTAAATGAACGGATCCCCTGCCTGCTCTGCTCTTATATAGACTCTCTACTAGTCTGCTTTTATTTTCTTTGAAAGATTTAGCACAGCCATTGGGAAAGCCATCAGCATGATGTGACAAGAGTCAACTGATTGGAAAATGTCCCTGCTTTTAGTGCAGGCAAAATGGTGAGATTCTCCTTCTCTTAGTGTAGTTAAAATGGCGGCTTTGGCAACAGAACAAATGAACAAAATAAAGAGTTTCAAATTCGTTTTTCGTTTCTTTCGTCTAATGTTGCATTCATTTTTCGTTATTTGGGCGAAAGGACAGAACCATAACTTTGGCATGAATGTTCCAATCTACAGTATCATCACTTTCCTCTGACCCAGTGGTTTAACTTAGTCTCCTGCTTCCATCTACTGCAACCGGTTAAGAACTGAATGCAACACTTCTGCCAGCTGGCAAATCTTGAAAATAGATATTGCTAGTTTGCTATACACAGGTTTGCAACACACCAGCTATAATCACTGGAATGTATTCATTAAGCAGGCGAATGCAACAGAGTTTGGTATAAAATCTGCTTAACTATGTATCATTAGGGGTCAACCCCAATCCTAGATAAACTTTTGTCTTTGTCTTTACCAACCCTCCTTGTCAAAAAAGGACAAACATGGTTGGGTCTTGTAGGCCCCTCAAGAAGGGAAACCACTTACGTATCTAAGAGAAAGTGGTGGCCAGATGGCCAGCACCTACCTCTTCACCAAAAAGGTGAGTTTTCAGACCCAGCTCAGCTCTGACTATATGCCGCACATACAATTGGACTCAGTGACTGGGTGTGTGTGTTGGTATCATGAGAAGAAGCTGAGAAGAACATTACATAGCATACTAATTATATGCACAATTGATTATCCTGATATGCAAAAGGTTCACTTATACCTCTAAGTATTAGAAGGAATTCCAGGAACAATGTGATGCTATTGTAGATCCATGCCTTGTTTTCTTCACCACAAAGTGTTCTTATATTTTTAGGAGGCAGCAATTATATATACACTCATTGACTCGCATTACTTATAACACTTGATTTTTATTTATATGCACACAGTTGTTAATGGGAATAAAAATGCTCTTGTGGTGGTATGAGCATCACATCCTCCAGAAAAAGCTTCTGGTCAAATACTTTAGAATATTAGTCTGCATAACAAAAAAAAGTCAAATTATTGAAGTTCTGTTATTGGTTTCTTTATCACACCAACAAAATGGAAATGTCCCACAACATGGCTGCAACCATGGCTTCCAGATACCATTCCAGAGTGACAGCTGCTGTGGCACAGTACTAATGGTTTTCCTATGTTTTGCCACTGCCTTTTCTATTCTGTTAATGGCCGTCTTGTATCTGGGATCGGAATGAACCTGCAGGGGATTTGATTCTGAAGGGTCTGTTGAGAGTTCAAATAGCAATGGGGGATCATGGTATATTACACCTTCACCTTCACAGGCACAGAGTACTTTATCATAGCATCCTCCTGCCCCATCTGGATAGAACTCCGGAGTTACATAATGAGCCTTCCAAGTGTTGCCACCTGTTCAAAAAATAAAAAAAAGCTGCTACATTAGAAGTTTACATGTTTTTGATGTGTGTTGAATTAGTTGTGTGTTATTTTTGTTGGCACAATTGACTTTTAGTAATTTGCCTAGAATCAGTAAAAGGGATCAATGTGACCCCTATTCAATGTATTGTCCAGACTTAGATCTCAGCTTGAACATATGATGGCATTATGTCAGGGAAAAGAGAGAAATGCTCCCTGCCATTGAGACAACACATTAAGAAGTAACTTTTTATTCATAAACCTGACACCCATAAATAGAGTGCAGGTTAGCATTTCACTCAGTTGCTTCAGGGCATAAAATAGGTTCCTGAAGCTCAGAAGACTTGAAGGGCTTCTTTCTTCACAACTGGACAGCTTGAAGTTTCATTTAATTGTCCTCAAGACCTTCTTAGTAAATCTGGCAGCTTTAAAATCCACAAAAATATTTCAGCATAATAAATTTGGTATTCCGGCATCTCACGTCACAACATTTTGTCACCGGGAAAAGTAAGTATAATATAGACTATTCTCAAATATTAATTTCTTGAAAAATTAGAAACCTAAACCTAAATGAAGTGACTTTTCTGTAGCTATTGAGAATATAGTGGCATCCATTCTTATTCCTTTACTATAACAAACTATAACTTTTAGAAATAAAGTTTGCCAAACTTACTGTCCTTTTGGTGCCAGCGCACTGCATGTAAATTCCTTCCGCAGTAATGAAACAAAAACTCATGCTCCGAGCGGGATGTCTCTTTTTTTAGTAAAGGAACTAAACTCCGGCCATCAATTATTCTGTCATAATAAAGAGAGTACAATTAAATGCAAAAATAGCATCCCCATCCACCTTTAAAATAAGACTTATACAGCTGTACATTATGTCAATAAACGGGTGTTATATGGTGAATACCAATAGGAATAACATAGCAGACAAAGGATTAAAATAACCAGTGGACTAGTGAGACATTGGGGTCCAACCGCTGAAGGGAGAGTTGACAGGAGAGTTATCTTTCAGCTCCTTGACTTCACTATACGTTGAACCCCAATAAGCTTCTGCTGCAAGAACTTGGCTGACCCTGAAATGTGATTTCTTGAAACTCTGCTTACACATTTATTTATGTATTAAACAGAGCCAGGTAAGCCCTTCACAATGGAGAAAAAGCCAAATGTGTTCACCTTTTATAATGAATAGTGAAGTGAAACTCTACTGCCAATTCTCCCTTTAGTGAATAAACCCCATCAACAAAATGCTGGGTGCTGGACATCATAATTCCCAGGGTAAATTCACAAAATCTTATTAATGCTAGTGCGACATTCACTTGTGTTGGGTATAATATTAAGGTTTCTGACCCTAAAGTATCTCCACCCTTCAAAGTAGGAGTTATACTCACAAGAAATATTAACTCATAATATTCCCTAATAAATGTCAAATCACAGATTGTCTCCACAGTTAAGAATAATTTGTTACATATTACTAGAGTCTGGTCTAAGTAGTTATATAGTTTGAAGAGGTACCTGTCTTTTGGTAGTTTACCACCACTAAGTTGAACTAATGTTGGGTAAATATCCATAAGGCTGGTTGGTTCATCAATAACTGTGCCGAAGGGAATAACACCTGGCCATCGGAATATGCTGGGCACACGAATGCCACCTTCCCAGCCAGCCATGCCTTTTCCACCTGTGTGTAGGTAATCACACAATATATAGTAAAAACTGGGGTAATCCAGAATCAAATTGAAACTATCAACATAAAAGTTGGGAAATGGAAACCTAAACTGAAAATTCAACTCATTTCATATGTTTTTTCAATAAAGTTTCCATAATGAATATGTATATATACAGTATATATTGTTGTTTTTTCATAGATATTCTTGCTTTAAGAACTTGCTACGTACCTTGGTTCGATCAGAAATCCACAATATCAACTGTTTCACATCCTGATCAAGCCTGACAGTTCCTCAAGAGTATAGTGCACATCTAAGGTTATGTTGGACAGACGTTCCATCCACAGGGACTGTATACACTTCAGATCTCCATGTAAAATACTGTAGAGCATTGTATATCAACAAAGAACATTGCCTTATATAAACAATGATTAATTACCTTTGTAAATTCCATTCCAGCCTCCAGTTTGGAATTCTCCGTCATTTGCTTCTAAATGTCCTCCATGGTCGGAAGCAAAATAAATCAAGGTGTTGTTTTTCAATCCTGCCTTCTCAACAGCATCAACAATTGAACCTGAACACACAAAGTTACACCATTAAAACATATGCATTTTTTAAAAAGTCTTATATTGTTTAAGGAAGACAAACTAAGCTTTTAATTTACACTAATTAACAGTAAAAATGGAGGTACCAGATATTCTGGAGCAAGGTTTGAAAAGTGGCATTATCAGCAAATAAACCATTGGACAAACTTGGAGACTTTCCAAGTTATGCTAATCAGAACTCTCTCTCTTCTATTGGAGTAGCTTCACAAATGGGTGGGGCTAGCATCTAAAAGACTTTAGTGGGTGGGGTTGGGAAGGATGCGGGCATGGCCAAACATTAGTCCCCTGCCTGAAGCCCCAGAGAAGCAGGATTTCACTCAGAGACTCCAGGTTAAACCTGGAATGGTTCTAGGTATGCCAACTGAATGGTCCAATCATAAAGAACACTGCAGAGAACCAGGATGCACGGAACCTAAAATATATAAAGGATCCTAATATTTGCCACAGGCGATACACTCGTACATATGTTTTAAATATCCTAGCACCCAGGTTGTGCAACTTATGAATGTCCAAAACTGGCTAGAGTTTCATTAGGGACTAATGAGGAGTTTTGGGGATACTTTCCTATCAGTACCAGGAACAGTTCAGCCAACGGACTCACTTGCAAGAAGACAGAATGAGATCAAGCAAATAGCAAATCTCAGGAAGTAAAATAACTGCAGAAGCCATTTGATTTTTCTCATATTAGGAACTGCTAATGTACTAATATAGAGGTTTTATTTTATTTTTTTAATATTTATCCAAGAAAAAGAGTTATTTAATAACACTTAAAAAGGATTAAGGTGACACTTCCAGTGAAAGAAAATCTAAGGACTGCCATCTTAGTCAGAGACATCTCTTTGCCACAATGTTCTGGTATAGTTTGTAAATCTTCCATTTCCAAAAATAGGTCAATGTGAAATACTTTCATTTTAAGCAAAGTAATGAAAAAAAAACACATTTGATTAATGTCACTGACCAACCATAAAATCCATTTCTTCAATATTGTCCCCATATATTCCATGCACGCTTCCTCCACTAAATGCATCGGTGGTCACCAGTGGGGTGTGGACGTGTAGAAAAGAAACAAAAAGCAGGAAAGGAACATTCTTATTTCTGTAAGACAAATTTAAATAATTATTCCAAAATTGTGTCCCAATTAACCATATCATATGACTACAGTATCATTGAAATGGCACAAATGAAGAGTACAGCTCTAAATAATTGTTGGACGATCGCATTTTGCCCAGTTGTCAGATTTCTAAATCAGAAATAATGGAAAACACTCTAATGATGTAGTTTGCCAAAAAAATATTCTCAGGTTTCTTGCACTCATTTGTTCAGCAATTCTCACAATGTAAACATCTTGTTAGTTTGAATGTACTCTGCAGCAGGAACTAATCAAACTAACTTTGCAATGTAAATACCCTTCACAAAATAATTGTACACAAAAGAAATCTTAATGTATTCTGCATGGTAAAAACATTTTCTGAAAAATAAACAAAAATAAAGGTACGGAGGTATATGTCAGGCTAGCGAGAAAAATCTTTCCAGCGTCAATGGGTCTGCATTTTGGAATAATCTGCCCTTCATAATTAATACGCATTCATGGCCAAGATGCTGACTTAGTTAACACTTAGAGCACTGTGTCAGGCCTGTGTCAGGCAAGTGTCATGTATCTCAATCTCATAGGCCACAGATCACTAAATCAGACTAGTTATTCAGAAGAGTATGAGGCATGTATGTATTAAAGAGTAGAAAACCACATTGTGGTTTATAAGTAAGCTGGGGCAACTACCCCCACCACAGGCTACTTAAAATTCTTTATGAGGGGCTGGTCCTTTAACACTTGACCAGCTCCTTCTGGGAGACAGATGTTCAGCAGGGTCACACAACACAGCATTACAGGATGCCACCATGGTAACTTGGCGGCTAGCACCACATGCACGCAAGAGTGATCTCCCAGGTAAGTGGATATTGATGAGTGACTGAGATTGTGAGAGTTACAGAGTGGGGGTCTGGAAGTAAATTGGCTAGCTCTCTTGTATAACATATTATAGATAGATTTGCCTAAGCTAGATCCAACTTGGACAGTTACTATAGTCACATATGTGAGTTTCACATCAAGTATGAAAAAGGCCTTGGCCAATGTCTATAATATCCTCCATGAAGTGCGAGGCATTGTGTGCCATCTACTTTATGCAACATGGCTACTTTATGACACTCCCTGGTGCCACATCTTAAAACATATAGTAAGTGTTGTATAGCCCATATCTGCTGTTGAACTACACCACCAGTCATAAACACAATTTGTGATGTATGGTGAGAATCATTGATGAGGTTGTTTCCAGAAAGCTTCTTTGTCGGCTGGACATTAGTGCCATACATTACAAATTAGTCATGTATTTTGGTAAACAGTACATTTAGGCATCAACAATAAAGTTACTATAGAGTTCTGTACCTTTCAATGAACTGATGGGCTTCCTTCAACATCTGAAAACTTGTTCTCTGTACATTCATTGGTTGTTCTATGATCTCATGGTTTCTCATCAGTATGCAGTTCCAGTAATTGATAAATCCATAATTTATGTAATACGCAAACAAAAATAAGAGTCCAACTGTTGCATAACATGCCATTACTCTTATTATAATGTTACGCAAGTGACTAAATTTAACCGCTATTAATGTAGCGGTGGCAATAGCTATCATGTAATAGGAAAAACTAAGCTGAGATGAACTTTGTACGTATGCCGGGGTACTAGCTTCTTGTGACTGGCATTCCATGATTAGTGTAAATGGCATACCATAAAAATAACTAAAACCGTGGCTTAGGGGATGGTGGCAGTGGTCACTACGTGTTTCGCAATTCACACCTTGGTGCCATTTCCCTGAAGAAAAAAACAAACATTTTTTAAGCATCTCTTTGTTTAGAATTGTATCAAATACAGTGTTGCATACAATAATATAGGCTAAAACTGAATAAGAGTGGATGTATTTTACATTGATCTAATAGAAACCTACAGACCGAGAGGCAACCATTGTATGAGGCAGAGGTCATAGGTCGGCAGCCAGTGTGCCTATGTATCCTTATAGCTAATGCAGTATGATGCTGTCAAATACTGTATATTGTATGATGGGAAATAAATACCGATAACAGCTGCTTTTAATGCAACGGTAGTTATGGTATATGGTGAGATTTCCCATTTAAGCCACTGGAATAGGTTCTTAGGGTAACAAGAATTGAGGAGACATTAAGCATATGAAGAGTGGCTATGAAAAAGTGCAGACACCAATTGCATGCTGGCCTACAATAACTCATACAATAGTCTTTCTTTGAAGCCTTTACGAAATTGAATACTTTACCTATAATCCCAGTGGAATAGCCTTGCTTTTGCAGTATTGTTGCAAATGTTGTTTCGTTGGGTGGAAGCCCACCAGATGCAGCATTCCACATTAATGCACGTGACGGACCACAAAAATCCATCCCTAATAACACAGTACAACAATTTAGTTACAATAGTTGATCTCTTAATGAATTGCATCCCGTACATTTTTAACTTTTCTGGGATGTTGCAGGATTGAAATTTCAGTATGTATAAAGTTGCTTTCAAGCAATGATAATCCCTATAAGATCCAGATCAGATCCCATCATCTACTGTACATAATTGGTTTAAATACAGTGAGCACTACTTTAGATGTCTTCTACAGGGCCGATTCCCAAATCAGAGGGAAACAGACCCAAATTACTAAAATATACAACAGGCAGAAAGGACTGAAAGAAAACATGGAGGAGATTAATATCTATTTTTCTGGCCTATATGACCTCTGAGGCGTAAGTTGGGAAGTGCTTACCAGATCTTAAAGGGTATCGCCCCGTCAAAAAAGCCGCTCTGCTTGGAGTACAGATTGGTGCAGCTGCTATGTGATGAGTTAGTTTGGCACCTTCCTTAGCTAGCTTGTCAATATTGGGAGTTCTTAAAAAAACAACAACAAAAACAGTACATTATGTCATATTGTCATTTGTCATCTGTCTTATTGAGTACCGGTACACAAAACATTATTATGTATTTATACAAGAAATGTACAATATGTTTGTACATTATTCAGTATCCTGTACACAGAGATGCCCTTTAAGGCTTAACGCTACTTTAGTACTAGAAAATTCTCCTATCACCACAAGAAAATAGTGCCACTTTGATATGCTAACTTTGAACACAAAGCAGGTGAAACAAAGAGATCTTGTACACATAATATACAATACTGGTGGCAGGTGGTCGTATGCAGACTAACCCTGCTAACAATGATGATGATGTCACACCTATTATAGTAATACACTAACTTGAGCCTCCTGTTTTCTGCTCTACCCAGGCTTCTATGTGCTCTGTCTTATCACTGGCCATGTTCGTTCTCATTTACGGAAAGAATGGAGAGATCTTTGTAGGCTTTTAATTTGTTGCAAATAAAAGTTTGCAGAACGTTTCTCCAAATAATTTTAGCAAAAAGAATTAAAAAAACAAACATTCATTCACATTTTCTTCACTGTGTTCTTCACTGTGTTGACTTCATAAATAAATAACTCATAATGCAAGGCGTCATGTTTAGGCGATATAATACGATAAAACAAGCTTACCTTATGGTTCCATTGCCAAAACAACCTATATCTCCAATTCCGAGATCATCAGCCATCAGAAGCACAAAGTTAGGTCTAGAATTTGTTGTCTCAATTACAGGAAATGCCATTAAGCATGAGATCATTGTGAAGAGCCTGCAATAAGTATGATGTCACTGTATAAAATGACCTCTAAGTTAGGGCTCCGAAAGCGGTTAATGGATTACAGGATACCAAGAAAGGTTAAAGGATCTTAACATATATAGCCTGGAAGAAAGAACAAGAGGACATAGTCTTAAGCTAGAGGGGCAAATGTTAAAAAGTAACATCAGGAAATATTACTTTACTGAAAGGGTAATGGAAGCATGTAACAGCCTTCCAGTAGTAGTGGCAGATGTTAATACACTGGTTAATACAAGGTGTTTAAGCATGCATGGGATAGGCATAAGGCTAAGCTAGATATATGATAAGGCCAGAGACTAAGGCAAGTATTCAGATGTTGGGCAGACTGGATGGGCCGAATGGCTCTTATCTGCCGTCTATGTTTCTACGATTTCTTAGTTGAAGTATAGTATACACTATACAGTAAATCTGTATAGTTGCAGATATTGAGAGTTCTGTATACCAATTTGAAACGTATCCCTGTTACCTTGCCAACTAATAACATTTCTGTTGATTGGACAATGCTTTGGGTTGCTATAATGATAAGATTTAAGTTTAAGTGCACCTAAATCACTTGTATATAACCAAAGACTGCATTGCTAGGCAAGGCTGTAATAAAACGGAATTATTTCATTGTTAGAGTAGAATAACCGCTTTTAAATATTTTCTAATTAGCAATAGTGTTTCGATGCGGATAAAGAAACTACCTTGTCCGTTTCTCCCATATAAACCATATTGCTTACCTTCTGCATCTTGATAATATCATATTTCCACGGGGGGGAAAAAACAACTCGAAAATGAACAACTAACTATTGATAGACTGAACCAGTCTTGAGTTTATAAAGTTTTGGAAAGAGTCCATCTACCTAGCCTGAGGGTGATGGGAGGTGAAGTTAAACATCACATGTTGCAATGTACTCTCTGTAGCGTGTGCTTATAAAACCCTGGTGATAAACATCCGTGCTTTTTTAACGAAGGCACGTATCCTCCTTAATGCAGTATTATTATTATTAATTATTATTATTACTAATGAAGCAATTATATATTTTCAAGTAGCACCGATTCCCCTTTATCGTACTAGAGCCAGAAGAATCAGTGCATCCAAATTAACCTGAGACAAGAAACATCATATTTATGTCCAGCAGACGACTCATGGACATTTATACCACCCGGTTTCCCCAGTGACATTTCCTATCACTGATAATAAATCACTTTTGGGAACATCGATGTGGGATACAATGTGTCTGATGGAACAAAAGAGTACATATTTTAAAAACACGACTCTTTTGCTGCCTTTTAGGGTATCTTTCAGGAATCACAATGGTAAAATAAGACCCTCCCAACTGATACAACTCTTATAAATCTCTTTACCCCCCCCCCACCATCAAGGCATCCTAGTGCAAACAATGATCGTGTCCTTACGTGAAAGGCTTCATCTCATTAACAAGAGAACGAGCTACGTTTGCAAAGCCTTAGTTCTACTTATTGATAAAACACACATTATTCCAGTCTAAAATATGCCAAGATACCCATAGAATCCTCGAATTTGACATCACATTCGAACTATCTAGTCTGCACAGCAGGACACAAGACTAAAAGCAGGGACAGTTCCTGGAAATCCAGGGCATTTGGCAGGTATGGTCTGACCTTCAGACAGTAGTATAAACACGATCATAGTTACAATACACAGTCACACAATCAGAGTCAGATTTCAAGCCTACATAACAAGTGTGCAGATAACTAACGTAACACAACATGCAAGCCATATGTGAGACCTGAAGCATGACACATGCATTTTGTACACAGACCCACACCTGGCACTGACAGAGTTAACAAGAACTCGAACAAACTTTGGACAGATACACACATCTTCATGGTGCATGCTCGTTCCCTTCCGCCTCTCTTCACACTTCCTGTATTCTTCTCCCCAGCCCTTTGGTTCGTTCATTAATGTCAGCTGCCCTAAAGCAGAATGCGGTTTACACCTATTTTATGAGTTCGTTCACGTTACACAATCATCACCCTCCCCAATGGTTTCAGGAGGTCAGCAGGAGTCCTCACTTTCTTTTGTACTAAGTATCTCTGTGTAATACGGAGCAGTTAGGGAGTACCTGAAACTATTTATAGTATTATTAATATTCATTTATTTATATTATTATTTTTTATACAATGTATTACTTCGAGACATCTCACGGGCTTAATCTCATGATGCAAATATTTTTTTCAAGAACCAACAAAGGAGTTTATTCAATAAAAGAACATGCAGCTACATATGATATACAAGGCAGACTGAACCGCACAATATATGAATTATATATATATATATTATATATATATATTGGCATCTTGCAAATAAAAATGAAGCATTATGAAGACCCGTGAGTGCTGGGTTCACTACTTTTTATATATATATATATATATTATTATATATATATAGCGACATATTAACCAAGTACATGCAGGCATAACAAGTGTGCATTACAAGAGTACCAAGGGCATAAGAAAGTAGTATTGGCGGTAGGATGATACCTAGACCTAGACATGATACCTAGCCAAGGGGGGGGGGCAACATGAGCAAGTTGATGATCAGCCATCGATAATCTGACAGTGACTTTTTCCCTTAGTATCAAGTGTCTCCCTTGAAAGCACGCGTCCATTTCTTTTCTGCCATTCAAGGACACACTATGAAGCAGATGAGATCACACACAGATGTATGTATGTATATATATATATATATATATATATATATATATATTATTTTTATATAATAAAATATAATAAATTATATATATATATATTATACATAAAATGGTTTTTTTTATGTGTATGTGACGGTATGCATATGCGAATCAGTGTATGTGGACTCAGGAGGGAATCAGTAGAGGCTTCTGAGTTGAGACCTCCTTCACTCAGAGGCATTGCCCCAGATTGAGGCTGCCCGGGACTTGGGACTGTCCCGGGCAATCTGGGACATGTGGTCACCCTAGTGTCTTTAACATTAGACACCAGGCCTCTTCAATGGAACACCCTATGTGAGTTCCTGGAAAAAGTTGGAGCCCAGATGGGGCCTACTTTAATACATATGGTTCCTCTCCTGCAGCAAAGGTATTTACAGAAACATAAACAGACTCTATTTTGGACTTAGGATAACAGAGTGATAGCAGTTTTTTGCTTCCTATGAAGTAAAGCTCCCTTTGTAGTCACATGTTACAGTCAGTAAGAGTGAAAGCTACATGGCTCTATGCTTGTAGAGAAAATGCAAGGATCAGGGTTACTGTGTCAGGATCCCCCAGCCAGAAAGCTGCAGCTACAGTAAAAGATAATCTGCAGATAAGTCCTTGGATTTGTGTTTTATGGGAAGTCAGAAGATATTCATGTGGTTGTGCCTATTAGGTATATCTGTGTATGTATGCATGTGTGGCCATTATGCATTTGTGTAGCGGTCAGACACCTGTATAGCAAATAGGCAGCCATCTCCATAGACAACCATTTGCAGTAGAATCAATGATACTGAAGAGCTCACTTACTTTAAACGTGGCAGTGTCATAGGATGCCACAAGTCCATTTGGGAAATTTCTGCCCTCCTAGATCTGTCCCGGTGCACTGTAAATGCTATTATTGTGAAGTAGAAGTGTCTAGGAGTAACAAATGCTTAGCTGTAAAGCAATAGATCATGCACGCTCACAGGACGGTGCCACTGCGCGTTGAAGCGTGTAAAAATCCCGCTCTCTGAAGCATTCGCTCACTGCAGATTTCCAAACTCTCTAGAAGCAACATCAACGCAAGCCTTGCATTTCGGGAAGTTTACGAAATGAGTTTCCATGGCTGAGCAGCTGTCCACAAGACCAAAAGTCCCAATGGCGAGCGTGGGCTGGAATACAGTAAAGCACAACTCGACTGGAATCTGGAGCAGTGGAAACATGTTATCTGGAAGTCTAATGGACAAATCTGTGTTTGGTGGATGCCAGAAGAACGCTACGCACCAGAAGGCAAAGTGACTCCTGCAAAGTTTGATGGAGGAGGATAATGGTATGGCTGGGGCTGTCTGTCAGGGTTTGGGCTAGGGCCAGTGAAGGGTAATGTTAATGCTACAGCATACAAACACAGTTTGGACAATCGCATGCTTTCCAATTTGTGGCACCAGTTTTGGAAGGCCTTTCTTATCCCATCATGACTGTGTCCCTGTGCACAAAGCAAGGTCTGTAAAGGTATGGTTTGACGAGTTCTGTGTGAAAGAACTTCAGTGGCGTCCATTTTTGAAGAGAGAAAAACGGATGCCCTTTCCAGTTAATCACAAAGCCAATGCAAACTACGCAGCATGTTCTACTACATTCTAAGGGTTATCTTGACACAGTTTTATGGACTAATAGTATGTCCATACAGTCCTGAACAGGTTGATAACTGCAAGTTGTTACCATTATTTTGTTTTTATACATTATCCAAAAACATTTCCACAAATTATTAGTCCAGACAATTCAATTAAACCATATATAAACCTCCTTTTCACATGGTTCTAAAAACATAGATAAATCCAGTTTATTTTGCTAGTTACATATCATATTATTATCATTATTATTTGTTGTTTTATAGAGAGCCATCAAATTCCATAGCGCTTTACAATGGGTAGACAGAACATAACAAGTAGTATGTAACATAACAATTTGACTTACAGAAATAACAGGTGAGGAGGGCCCTGCTCAAACGAGCTTACAGTCTAGATATAAAAAGTTAATCTTCTTTATCACATGAACAAAATGGAAATGTCCCACAGCATACTTGCATTCCAGGTGTCCATCTGTTGTTTGACCCATACAGCTGCAGAGGGACTGAGTTTATAGTTAAATTATGGTTTGTTACAGCTTGTTGTATGGTTTGGAGCACACTACTATACAGCGCAGATTCGTGTGACAGAGGATATTCCTCTGACGGGTCATTGGAAAGATTAAAAAGTAGTGGAGGAACATGGTGAATAACTGTATCACCAGAACATGAACATAATTTATCCCCAGCACATGTCCCTGATCCTTCTGGACTGAATTTTGGTGAAAAGAAGTGGACCTTCCAAACGGTGTTACCTAAAAAGTAAAAAAAAAACAAAGAAACAAGCATTGTAAAGCTAAACTGGTGTCAGTGGTTAAAAATACACTATTGGGAGTAGTGGATTAGAGACTGCAACTATAGTTTAGGAATCAATATCAGAGACAATCTGTATATTTACCACCTTTAGTTTTCCAATGATACCGGTACTAAGTACAATATATTTTACCATGAAGCAATGATGCTATTTACTGAAATACTTACTGTTTAATTCATGCCACCGCACAGCATGCAAGTACTCCCAACAATAATGGAACATGAAATCATGATGTTGCTTGGTAGTCAGCCCTTGCATCAGTGGCATTAGATCCTTGCCATCAATTACCCTAATAGAAGGAGAATAAATATTTGTATTTAGACAATATTTAATACCAACGTTAAATATTCAAACCAATATGGTCAACTTGAACAAAGCGTACAATCAATGCATGTGACATAATCAGATGTTCAGTGCAACTCAACTATAGTAGAGTTAGAACTGATGGCAACATTTATTGATTCTTAGATGATTCTCTATCTATGAGCTTGTATAGCACATAACCAGGGTAATCCCTGCTACAACCTGTCTCTGTAATTGACTTCAACAGAGCTGCACTTGTAAATGTACTATACATTTATTCATGTGGTTTTTCTTTCTACAACATGTTTTTAATCAGAAAAATAATAATGATATTAACCATAATATTTATCAATAGATTCACACAATATTTCGGAAGGGTATTGAACTAATGAATCACATTTCATTACCTCCTGACAACCTAAATAAACAGAGTATGCATAATGTTCAAGCCAACAAATATTAAGTGTATTCCACACCTGTCTTTTGGTAACCTGCCTCCTCCGAGCGTTATGACTGTTGTGAATATATCCATAAGACTAGTAGGTTGGTCTACCGTAGTGTTAGATGGCAGTACACCGGGCCACCGAAATATCCCTGGCACCCGTATCCCACCTTCCAGGCCTCCCATGCCTTTTCCACCTATAATGTACAGGCCAACGTAAACATGATCAATATGTAAAATGGTGTGAAAATGTGTTATGCGTGAGAGAGAGAGAATGTGAAGGGAGGAGAGAGAGTGACAGAGAGAGAGAGAGGAGAGATAGATAGAAGCACAAAAAACAAAAGATGATTGCTTCCCTATAATGCACGCACCTCTGTAAATTCCATTACTTCCTCTTAAATCATAATCCGGTTCCATCCCTTGCAAAAATGCTCCATTGTCAGACGTAAAATAGGTAAGGGTATTGTTCGCCAAACCTTCCTGATCAATAACATCCAATATTTCACCTAAAATAATTAGCAAATGAATAAAAAAAGGCTTGTTAGGTTTGACAAGATGGATACGCAACTTGGCATATCATGGTCCCTCATTTTTTGACAGCCAAGAACTAGGATTACTGCCAACTGCTACATATACTTACGGGAGATTCATCTTAAATCATTCAAGTTTTAAGGCAATATGTCATAGGGACAGCAAATGTCCCCTTGAACAAGCCACCAGAATATGCTTTCGTGTACAAAGGAAAGCCAGTGAGAATCATGTTTCCCTCATACAATGTTCCAGTCCCCCGTTCCTTCAACCCAACGCTTGCAACTTTTGGCAAGTTTATTTGACCAATGCTGGTACACCTCAAAATAATACTTAAATCTTTAGTATTATTTTATTTTGGTAAAATACAGATCCCTTACCAACCATCCAGTCCATCTCTTGAATATTATCTCCATATAATTTATGCCTGCTTGTTCCTCTAAATTTTTCAGTGGTAAAAAAAGGAGCGTGGATATGTAGAAAACTAACAAGGAGAAGAAAAGGACCATCTCTATTCCTGAAATTTAAAAAACAAAACATATTTTGTTAGCTTCCTTTTTATGAGTCTTAGGGTAGATTGTAGTATTCACGTAATCCACTCTTGTATGCTTACTTCCTAATGTAATGTAACCAAGATGCTACAGCATTTCTTCATAATCAAGTTCTTTATTCCCTTTATTTTAGAAGACAATGCTGAATCTAAGAGAAGACCACAACAATTACATGAACATTGTGTTACCTATAAAGAAAACCCCTTTCATTGAAATGTCCAACATTAGCTCTCACTGCACTCATGTATTACTCAACATACAATGTAATGCATACGGCGGCATTTCTGTTTTACCTTTCGATGAATGCCTTGGCTTCTTCTGTCACATGAGCTGCCATCGTTTCTAGATTCATAGGCTGTCCAATGATTTCAAAGTTCCTCATTAAGATGCAGTTCCAGTTTCTATAGAAGTGGTAAGCCATGTACCAGTAGGAAAAAAAAGACAATCCACAAACAAAGAAAAAAATAATAACTTTCCATGGAACAGAAAGTAAGTTCATTAGCTTACCAGCTACTATGGTAGCCAGCGTGAGAGCAAACAACTGTGCGTAAAACCACAATTGTTTTTTAAATGCCACATGAATCTCACTAGGTATAGATTCTTGGCAATCATTGACAAGTGTAAAAGGAGAACCATAAAAATAATCAAAGCCATGATTTAAAGGATGGTGACAAAAGTCAGTCCTGGAGTCACAGTTTAATCCGAGGTGCCATTTACCTGTTTTGAATGAAACAGAGAGAAAAACAAGGTTGTAGTCAGGCTTCTTACTACCGGTTGTTTTTTAAAAATGTGTCTCATGAAACAGTTTAGGAAGGATTCATAAGCAGTTGGTGTTTGGGTATCTCTGTATTAATGTAAAGCCCTAAGTAGAGATGTCTACGGCATATGACCTGTGAAATGTGTTTTTACTTGTGCTCAAAGCAGCCAATCAGTGTCAGGAATGCCCCCCCCCCCCTAGGAATCAATGTAACGGCTTTCTTAGCATGCGCAGTGGTGTCTTGCCATCTTCATTCTCCAGCTGCATTGTATTCTCACAGGTTTCCCCAAATAGTTCGGAACTGATCAAACAGCCGTTAAATGTCTACAATTTCTACATAAGAAAGATAAAGTATTAATTTTCTTTTTCTCTGAGTTTCAATTTGATTTCTATTGCGTGTTTTTTTCCAAGGTTTCAAAACTGGTACTCATGTAGCCAAAAATTGATTCTGCCAGTGGCTTTCCACATTTTTAGGAAGCAGCTCTATATCCGAGAAGAGTCAGGCATGGATGGTCTGCTTCTGTTCCTTTACAAAGTTTGTGTTTTCACTATCTTTACTTCAGCTTCTGCTAATCAATTTTCTTATAGATATCCTGGTGTTCTATGTTTTATTTGGGGGGTTTATTGGGGGTCACATAGCCCAAGAGTCAAGGCTATCCCTGTCAAGTATATTAGTATAACACTGCAAACTGCCCCTTCAAAAGTACCCCTCTTATCAAAGAGAGTTCAGAAATGTATGGTATATACAGTGATGGCATTAGTGTCCCAGAGTTGCCACTTTAAAGTGCTTTCTTCACTTGATTTAGAAGAACATCTGTTGCTGTAGCCTGTTAAATTGCTGCCCACACTCCATGACTGAATGGGCCTGTCTTTAAGATCTGTCACCTCTTTCTGCAACTATAAGTCCTCCTTGTTAAAGGGTAAATAAGCACATGAGAGAAAGCATTGTCTACCACCAACTCCTTGCCAGGTACAAAGTCTACCTTTGAAGTGTGAGCAACATATGTTGAATTCTTGGAGGTGCATCTATCAAGCCATTTTGGTAGATATGGATCAAAGGTTTGTTATCAGTTTCTGCTGAGAATACTCTCCCATATTAGTCTAGTGCCAGTGGGAACATACTTAATTGCATATCGGGATGATTGGCTGCAATGCTCAGAACTACCAGTAGGTGTCAGTACACTTTTTACACACATACATAGAGAGTGATTTGTTGTAAATTAAAATATGTTGTTTTCTGTAGTGCTTGATACTAAGTTGCAAAAAGAAGCCGCAAATGTTTAACTATTCACTTGCTGATATATATACAGTTGTATAATGGAATTCTATAGAAATAATAGAAAAATGAGTCAAAACATTCGTAGGGCTAGATTACTGATTTAATATACCATATTTGCTTGATCATAAGCAGTGGCGGAACTACCGGGGTCGCAG